>CM055648.1:22784390-22849774 GCA_029378325.1 Elaeagnus macrophylla | reverse complement strand
TTACTGGAATTTCCCTATTCTTATTGCAGAAATTGTGCACATATAGGTATTCAGTATTCACATGAAATGTGATTATCTTATTTGATGTACGTAACACAAGTTCAAAAAATTCATCCCTTGTCCATTCATTAAATAAGTGAATATTTTGTCTTCTATTTATATATCTCGTATGTTGTCAGGTCTTTGCTTTAGTTTCTCTCTTATTCTCTTAATTAATTTTGTATACGATCCATCCTTCTTACCATTCGGTAAAGCTTTAACACCTATAAGTTTTAAAAATAATTAAAAATAAAACAATTAGTAAATAACTATCAAAATCCCATTTGAAGTGCAAGTATATAGTCATATGACAACTAAAGTTGAGTAAATATGTATTGGATAATTTTTTTTTTTTTTTTTACATAATCAACAAATTCAAAATTAGATAAAGCAAAACATTCAAATACACAATCTAATTCATCCAATCAACTAAGTAGGGTATCACGGTATCCTATTTCATCAAAGTGAGTCACGAATCATTTGGCAAAAAATGGACATAAAAGGCATTTTGAATTCGTTATGAAACTAATGCAAATTTTCCCAAATTAACACAAAATATGACAAGTAAACATAATTGCAGCTCAGTAACAACATCCTTCCTTATCTTTGTTATAAAATAAAAAGTATTTTTTATTAAATAAAAAGAGTTGAATTATATATAAAAATACATATATTTAATTATACATAAAAAAAAATACATATTTTTAAATTAAATTAAAAAAAATTATGCTAAATGTAACAAGAAAAAAAAGGGAGCAAAAAAAGGAAGAAAAAAAAAAGTGCAAATAGTAAAAGAATGGAAGAAAAAGAAAAAAGAATGGAGGCAGAATAGTAGGTAGGTGTTATTTATAAAACTTAAATTATTTATAAAAATAATAAAGTTTTTGCGGTAATAAAATTACATAAAATATAATAATACTAGTAGTATACTAAAAAATTACATATTTGATTGCATGTTATATTATCTTTGTAATCTTGAATCGTAGCTAGATGAAAAACAGCTTGAAACAATTCATTTTTTTCCAATATCAAATCTGTAATTTTCTCATAATGGAAGCTTTTTGTTACTGAAATTTCCCAATTCTCAACCACTAAATTAACAATGAGTTGAATCATTAAGAGGGCAAGAGATACCAAGAATGAAAAGTACCTTAAACCCATAAGCTGCCAAAACCTACAACTTAACGTCAACAACTATTTTTACACATTTTTTTAGCAAACTCAAAAAATTAAACATTATTTCACTTATATATCTCAATATTTCATTTATATCATCAAACAAAATTCGTTAGTGATAGAATTAATGCTAAAAATTAAAAAATTGTTCAAGGTTAAAAATGTTTTCTCTTTAAATATTTAACAAATGAAGAAAAAAATTATTCCTCTCTCGTGCTTTGTTCTAAACTCTCAAATCTTAAAAAATCACTACCAATATCATTAAACCATCATTGTTGATTCAAACAACCTATCACTATTGTTAGCTTTGTTGAATGCGAACTTGAATGAGGGTTTGTTTTTTAAATAGCGAAACTGTGAATTAATCGGAGAATCGAAAAAGTACTGGAGTGGTTCAGAGTTACAATCACAACCCGTTTCAACAAATCGAATAAATTACATTTATCTTATATCAAAAAAAAAAAATTTACTATTTTTTTTAAAGTTATTATTTAATTTAAAAAAATGTTCTTTTGATCAAAAGAAAAGAAGAAAATATTATAAATACTTAGTATTTTTAATCTAAATTAGACTTTACTTGCAATTATATTGTTATTCAAAATTTACCTCTTTATATATATTATTCAAAATTACGTAAATTATATATAAATTATTTTATTTATTTTAATTAATTTTTATATTAAATTTAAAATTAATTATTTTATACTTTTAAATTAATTGTGATAGTAAAGTAATACTTAGAGTCATTATTTATTATAGTAATCCTCGTTTGATTATTAGAATTCTTATTTCATGCGATCTTTATTTCATTATCATATTTAGAGTTCTTATTAAAAAAACATTTATAGTCATTATTAAATGTGACGATCATCATAAAAAAATTAGAATTATTATTTAAATGTGATAGTAGATCTCAAAAGAGCAGCTAATAACATTAGTTTAAAATATAAGGATAATTTCATCTAAAATAATATTAAACGTAATTCAAACTTTTATATATAGTATAAATATAAATAAATTATTTTATATTTTAGAAGTCTCGATATTACTAGTTTGATATGTTAAAGTAATCCTCATGTCCAGCGAAATAATAATAACTTTATTTTAATGATATAACATGAGATTTATTATAAAACAAATACTTGTATATTAGATCATTGTAGAAGTTATTAATCTCTATGTTAATGCTCTAATAATTTACTATAAAAAAGTACATTTACTATAAAAGTGGTCAATTTGAAGCCATTGTTCTATGTGATTACTATTGTTTTTATTGGAAGAATAATGCTATAGAAGAAGATTTTAGAGTAGGTGTTTTATATTCTATCTTATCCATTTAAATCAAGAGAAAATAAAAATAAAAAAAGTATAATAAATATGTAAATCAAATAAGAGGATTGGGTGGAACTTGATTAAAAATTCGTGTTGCTAAGTATTTTCCAATTTTATATTACATGAAGTAACTTTTATTTGAGATTGGAATACTGAACTAGTACTGTTTGTACTACTTTGACCTTGACCTGTATACGCTAGAATACAGGTTGAGCTTCAGGATGAAACCCAACATATCTATTTTTTTTCCCCCGAAAAGAAGAAGAAGAAGAATAGCTTTAAGGCTATACAAAAATAGAAGCTTATATAATGATGTGGAAATCACGACAAGAACAAAAATAAAAATAACTCATAGCTTTTTCAATTAAAAATAAATGTATTATTTTTGTTATTATGAATTTTATGGATATTATTTTAAATAATTAAAAAATAAATCATCATAAAAATGCTCTCACTACTACCTTTATGAAAATTGTAAACCTGGTGAGGCATAGACACGAATTTTTGTAAATACAATTCAAGCTAGTTCATATTTTCACAGTATGACCAAAATGAATATATATATATATATATATATATATATATAGATGAATCACACTTTGAAAATTTTAGGACAAAAATACCCCTTTATTTTGTAACAATAACTTACCCTTTTTAATGATAAAGTACGTTACTCTTAATCTAGCATTAATGATATGGGGATAAATTTTTAGGAAAATTATCAAAAATAGCACCCCTAAAATTTATAGTAATAAAACTAACACCCCCTTGTGTTTAATTAGAATTGAACGTTTAATATTAAACGTTCAATATTCAATTTGAACGTAAAATATTGAACGTTCAATATTAAACGGGTCTAATTGTTGTCATTCAATTCTAATTGAACAGATAATATTGAACGTTCAATATTAAACGGGTCTAAATTATCGTGTGAACACAGGGGTGCTAGTTTTATTATTACAAGTTTAAGGGTGCTAGTTTTGTTATTTTTCCAGAGTTTTAAAGTCACCGCTATGTGTGAGAGGCTGAAAAGCACAAACCTTATACCCCTATATTAACGGGTGATGAGCATTATTAAAACTTTTAATTTATGAGCAGTTCATAAGTAAAAAAACTATAAAAAATAAAAATATTGTTATCTTAAACAAATTAGTCTTCTCTATTAACGCACCAACTGTTTGAATATTTTTTTTTCTAAGGATAATTTCCTTTGCATTTCGTTGCAATTAAGCCAAATATAGTCTTCGATTTTTAGTCAGAGAGTTGAAAAATTGCAAGGTACAAAGAATAAGTCAATGTCCAATTGTCAACACACGCAAGCACTTACTACGTTTATGAGATCTAATTAACGCGGCTACATAATTTAGTTCTTTATATCATTGAGCAGATAGAGCACAAGCTATTGATAATTGCCACTAGTACTATACTAGCTCAACCATGTCGACCGGTGGCCGGTTCAACAACTGTTTCAGCCGGCTTTACTCTTTATTTTGCTGCGCTACTATGCTCTTCCTCATAATCCTACTCATCTATTATTTCATAGTTGTTCCAAGATCACTTGAGTTCTACATTTCAGATGCTTCCCTCACTCAATTCAATTACAACACCACAACCTATACCCTTTTGTATAACCTTTCCCTCATTATCACAATCAAAAACCCAAATAATAATATTAAGATACGTTACAATCACATTGGAGTTGAAGCTAACTATGTAAAAGCCACTATTTCTTTGGGGAATTTTACATCAATTCCATTTAGCCAAGGATTTAAGAATACTACAATTTTGCATGAAAAGTTTGAAGGTAAGGAATTGGTGATTTTCAAAGAAGGAGAGCTCTCTAAGTATGGTGAGGAGACAAGTGTTGGGTTGTATAGTATTCGTTTGAAGCTTGTACTTGGGATAAAGGTCAAGTTTGGTTTGGTGAAGCTTGGTATTTTTCTGCGACCCAAAGTCGTTGATTGTAAACTCAAAGTACCGTTATTGCATGATTCTAATACATCATCATTGTCATCGTCCAATGTCAAATTTGAGGCTACTTTGTGTAATAATATCTATTTTTTATCAGATCCAGAGTATGAGTATAGATATCAAGGGAGATAGTTAACTTTTACTTATTAGGCGATAAGTCTCAATTTTTTCTTTGTTTTGTTTTAAATCACATATTCAAATAAAAAAATTGCTTGTCAAAACACAGTTAAAATTTGTACTTTTTCTTATCCTGTAATTGCCTACTACATTAGTTATTATTGTGATAACAAATTGATGCATAAAGACTTTTAATTTGAAGAGCACTATTTATATATACACATTATCTTTTTATAATTAAATATAAATATGTGAGTCCAGTTGGATTATCAATAACATATTGCAGAAATAATTCTTTTATTTTTGTCCTTTTAATTTTCCTAGAATTAATTATGATATTTCATGTTATATGTACATAATATACACGTTTAAAACTTATTTCATGAAATACATTAACATCAATCAAAAATCAAATCTATACATTAACATTAATAAAAAATCAAATCTATATTATTGTAGCGAAAAAATGTCAAACTATCTTTGGTAGAAACCGATCAATAACTTACAGCTATTGTCTTTGCCTTTAGTGTATACATACTTCGAGCACAAATAATTTTTATTTTATTTTATGAAATATCTCATCTGAAAATAGTACATAAAAATTAATCAATGACACCAGTTGCTAATTAATTAAGGATCGTTATTACACGTTCTCAACTGTACCTGTCAAGACATAAACATGGCCAGTTTGGCCACAATTGATGGGCTTAAAAGAACCCTTTCATTATCATTAAAAGACAAAGGTAATCTGAGTTTGCACTTGACATTGGTTGATTTTGCATAACCAAAGTTGACCTTACTATACATTGCCTTAACCTTAAGTGCAAGCTCTACATTAATACTATAAATCCCAGTAATCCTCTCAATTTCAAACACTTTGATTTCACTTTCATGATCAAAAAAACCAAATTGCTAACCCGAATTCACATATTTAATAGTTGATTGCTTTTTCTATATTATGAGTTTATTAATTAATTGCTACATATTCATTGTTTTTTATTTTTATATATCATATGACATATAATTATATAATATATGCGAGAAACTTAAAAAGGAATAGTGAATCTTATTAATATTAAATTTAACATTTCAAAAACAAATTAATATATATATACACTATTAATATTCTTTAGTAAAAAAAATTAGATTATGATATTGGAATAAATTTTTTTTTTGTTTGTTTGTTAATTTATACATTGTTATATGTATATTAAGTATAAACTTTTATATAAGCTTGACTCAAAAATAAAAAATTATCACATTTTAAATAAATTTAATTATTTATGTATCAACACGTCAGAACCAAATAAAAAAACGTATTTTCAATTATAGATTAAATAAAAAATTTATTTAAAAATCTCCATACATATTTTCATTGATCTTGACCATACCACGTTCATGTAGATAATATAAAAATAACCCTCTTTTAAAATTTAAATTTATATTCAAAGCTAATATTGGTCTGAAAAACCTTTCTAAGAATCTCTTTAGCATTTTGATGACGAACACCAATGAGTAGAAATTAGAAAATAACACAAGGTCGACACATGGAAGTAACTAATAGAAACCATAACTAAGAAGTGAAAACTGATAAGGTTTAGCAAAACTTATATGTTATGGGATTATTTGAATTGAGATTTTAAGGTAAACACACACACACACACACACACACACACACACACACACACACACACACACACACACATATATATATATATATATATATATATATATATATATATATATATATATCTTCTAAAGACAAATCAAAACATCAGTTATTAAGGACTCAAGTTTGATATAAGAATACTACAAGAAATCCAGAATATACAAGAAGGTCCTAACCATCTAATATTAGTAAGAATATAAAAGATATATGTGTAACTTAATAACTTGATTTTCTGAAACTATAAATTTTGGGATGAGAAGATGTCTGATCCATCTTTAGATTATGCACTAATCTAACAAGTCGCACGTGTTACTTTAGAGCACAAGATATGACTATGCATATGTTTCTCATCACCCTCACTTTTTCCCAAGGTCCTTTTGAGCATTTTGTTGCACTAAGACTTGTTGACCATCACAATAAGCTGCTGGCATTGAAAGTAGTATGGTTTAATTTACCATAGTGACCAGAGACCATTATTGGAAAAATTGAATCGAAAATCAAGTAGATAGAGAGGGACATGACATGAACAACTAAATCACCTCGCTTTATCAGAGTGGTCCACTACAAGTCCTCCGAAACACCTTCAGTCTCTCTTTAGCTTTATAGGCCTTGTTGTGAACTCTTGCTCTTATTTCCTCAATAAACTGAAATTATGGGTTTACTACAAACATTAGAATATCAAATACCTGAATTGGCCCAAATGAATAGAAAATTTGAGAATTACCTGTTGTTTTCGTTTCCTCTCAATCTCTGCCTGTTTGAACACACAATATATATGTCAATTACTGCAATTAAACCCAAAATAAACTCATTTGAAGTTTCTTATTACCAAAGCCTGTTTAAGTTGAGCATTCTCTTCTCTCAACTGGTTCAGTTCTGCCTCTAATTCAACTGTATATGCCTGCAATTACATTCTACTTTCAATCAAGAAAGACTAAATCAATATTTCTGTATATGCCTCTAAACAGAATTACACATAATGAATCCTTTAGAAACAAATCAATCAATTGAAGAAGGTATAATTTTACTAGCAAGTGTACCTGTTTTCTGGCTCTGGACCTAGCAGCAGACTCTCTGTTCTTAATCATCCTCCTCTGCCTTCTCTCAACCACCTTCTCAATAGGACCATCCACAATTCTCTTCCTTCCCCTTAAAGACCCCATATCCAATCCATATTGACTTACTGAGTTCTCCACTTGACTCGTCCCCAATCCGTCAGATGAAACAGGACTCATTGGAGCTGGCATTGCCATTGGTTGTTGTGGTGGGGCATATCCGCCGCCACCACCACCATTCACCATTCTTCCACCATAGCAAACTGGTTGCGGCTGTGGTGGATACACCCCATTCCTACCACTATTTGCTACAAATGCAGAAGACTCCCCCACAGCCGCACTACCCTGCGGCATTGTTTGATAAGGATTAAGCCCAACAGCAGCCCCACCTCCAATTCCCATCACAGGCTGATTAACAAAACCAGGACCAACTCCAGTATTGCTACTCTGATACATTCCGTATTGCATTTGTTGTTGTGCCTGAAGTGGTGGTGGCGGCTGCCGATGCAATAATGCATTCGCCACCACAGATTCTCGAACCACTCCTGCCTTAACCAAAAAATCCTCCAATGTCATCTCTCCAAAAGTAGCCTGCCGAGTAGCAGACTCTTGATTAGAAACATTTTTATCACTGTTCCTTTTCTGCTGCTGTTTTTCTTGCTGTCCTTTATTTATTTCCGACCAAACCTCTTCGACAGTTTTTCGACAAAGCGGAGAAGGAAGAGTGAGTGAACCTTGGCGTGCCAAGCTGGGTTGTCTAGCTATGGATTTTTCTCTAGTGGGTGTTTCAGTTAGCTTGAATTGAGAACTGTTATTGTTGATATTGTGAGTGTTGTTAGGGAACGAATTGATCATGTGGTTTTCTTCAGCAGTCCAAATGCTACTGAGGAACTCGTCCATGTTCATGGACCCAAAATTCTTGCCATTCTCACAAAGTGTGTTTTGGAACTCATCGAGGGTAAGAGAGTAAATTGATGATTGTCTTCCAATTGATGAGTATGGATTGTTCTTGGGTTGTTGGTCTGTTTGTAATGGCGATTCTACTTCTCCTTGGGACATCATATCTGAGTCTGGAAGCACCATCTTTTAGCTGCCAAAAAAAAATACACACAGGATGAAATTGAGGAGGAGAAGAGATGAGTGAGTGTATTGGTAATTTGGTATTAGCTATTTAGGTAGTTTTGAAAATAATAGAGACATAACAACACCAACACGAAAATAAAAAACAAGACTTGTTAAATCACCAAATTGGTGATATTACGAGTTATTCTAAATAAATAAAAAAATTAACTCCTTATTAGTAAATTTAAAGATAAACTAATCACAATTTTTAGTGGATTATATTATATTTCTTATCCACTAGTTGAGATATTCGAAATGTGGACATTTTGTCAATTTGAAGATGAGAAGCAGAGACTAGTAATAGTCTACAAAATCACATGTACGCACCATTGAATGGGATAAAACAATATGAATTCAGTGGACAATATATTAGCAGAATAATTCACGTTATTAATTTTGAATAATGGGTTGGATCCATTGTATTCATATACGAATTAGGTAGATAAGTACATAACCAAATTAAATTATCTCTTAATTACGTACATTAAATACTTATTTCCAAAAATATGAATAGATTTTTGTTTCCAATCTTTTTTTCCCTAAGGGTACTTTTCGAGTTTCGATTGACTGAAAAAAAAAAATAGAAAACTATATATCAAAAAACAGGAGAATCGATCTTATTTCCTCTTTTAGTATTGCACTAATGGACTAATTTCAATTACTATTAAAAATATATTAGAATAATTAACATTATCCAAACCAGAAAAAAAAAACGAAGAGACTATCCTAGCTACCATTCATAAATAAATCATAATTTAAAAATAAAAATAAAAATTAATCTCTTACCAGATAAACATATATAATAGTAATTAATTTTTAAACCATCAAACCAATCAAAATTAGTAATGCATTACTAATGAGTCAATAACACAAATAAAACAAACAAAACAAGAAGAAGAACATATTCATCTCTATATATTGATCAATAAGCAGACAAGTAAATAACGAAATTTTTAAGAACTAAATTATAGAGAGAGCAATAAATAAATAAATAAAAAATGCAAATATATATTTACCTGGAGATATATATTCCAACAATGAAGCTGAGCTAAATGAGAAACAGGTTGAAGTAGCTGTTTATTGATGAGATTATTATAGTAAGCCAAGACTGTTCTTTTGATCTTATGTCTTGGACAGATCTATATGTACATATCATCAACAAAACAAACACATCTTCGTATATATGTTATGACAAAGAAAGCACCAGCTTAATACAGCTATTCTATAATATATATAAATACTAAGAGGGTAACTAATTGTGAACTACAGAAGAAGAAAGTAGGTTGGTGAAGAGCGATCTATGTAAGCTAATCTAAACCTTTGCAGCAATAGGTCCCACATAAGTGTAAGTTACTTAAGCCCATCATTCAACACACTTTTCTATAAATAAAAAACATATATATATTATTTTATAAAAAGCCAGTTTTAAATTGGTAAACTATTTTCCCTCATGCGACACGTGTATAACATGTGGCATCGTAAGGCTGTTCTATGTTTTAGGAGCGTACACGTTTGCTACGTCTTTGCTTTTTGCAGAACAGCTTCTCTCGTGCGAAAACTTGTACATCGAATCTGGATTTTGGGCTCTTTGTTTGCTTTCTTCTCTCGTGGGTAAATTTGTATATCTTTCTTTTATGGGAAAGTATGAGTAATGTTGTTGCTAACCATTCTAATCAATATACGTTCTGTTATTTAAAAAATTATCACGAATAAATCTAAGTGAATTAAAATATACATTTTTTTCCGAATTAGAAAAATGTAGTCTACAATTAATATTTTATATGCTTTCTGATTTGATTTATAATTTAGAATATAATTTAGGATTTTGTAATATGTTATGAGATTTTGGAGAATATTAAGAGATAAACAACCAAGTAACTAAGAAATTTCAAATTTAAAGGATGAGTTCCACATCATTACGTGTAATTAAAGAATATAGCATGCTACCAAGTAGCAATGGTTGAATGACAAAAATTTATTTAGGCTTATAAAGAAAACTAAAGTTTGTGTTTTAATTATATATCTGTGAATAATATGATTATATTTATAAATTAATAATAAATAAACCTAACATGCCAAGCTTTAATCAAACAAGTAAATTACCAATTAGCCAATAAAAGGTATACTTAGTGTTGATGTTTTTATAAATTGAATCTATTAATTATCTTGTTTTAAATTAGTATACTTTAAACTACTGAACATTTTTGGCCATTTTTTTCCTTATTTTCTTACTTTTTGTCCTTTGTGATATTTTTATTATCAAACACACATTAGCTGCTAATTTTTAGATTAAAATTGATTCTAACTAAGTTAAAAAAGACCTAAAAAACCAAAAAATTATAAGAAATTACTAAAATGACCAATAGCTCGACGTACAGTAATGTGACTAAAGCACAACATAAAACAAGATTATTAACATATTCAACACTCACCAATGTCAATGTCTCTAGAACCCTCATATTTTCTTTAGAATGAGTCTCTCAGTCCTAGAACGCTCATTTTTGAAAAGGAAAAAAAAAAAAAAACAAGAAGGGAAAAAACCTCATTAATAAGTGAGTATAATTACCCTCCTAATTACTCGAAATTGTTTACCTGTATTTTTGCTAAAAGTTTTTCTAAATGTGTTGTATAAGTTTTGAAAGAACTTTTAACAAATATTTATTTGGTTAGTCATGAATTGTAATTTTTTTCCCTCAGAAATGCTTTTACATAATCTAAAACAAAAAACAAACATTCTTAGTTCTGACATTAATTTACCATCTAACTTAATTGGAAAAATAACCCGTTATTAATTTTTTGTTTAACATGTGAAATGCTTAATAACAGTAAAGTCGACTTTTATCATAATTTATTTTATTTCATATTATATATATATTGACAAAATAAGGCTGTAGTCAAGAAATTTACTTTTTTATTGATTTCAATTCCATAATTTCGTGTATGTAAATGTAACCTTCAATAATTCATTTACTATATATTCAAATTTGAAACTAAATTTAAAAGCCACATTCATGACATAAATAATGAGTTTTGACGGCTTTTCCTATGCACTAAGGTTCCATTATTTCCCTTTGGCTAACAAATTAAAAATTTTCCCTTTGGCCAATACGAGAAATAATGTGTTATTCTCTCTTCTTTAAAGTAGTGTCTGTAATTTTTGACATGACAGACAAATTCGATACAAACTCGAGGCTTGAAAAAAGTTTAGATCGTCTTAACCCGTTTGTTGAATGAGATGGGTCCATATTAGAATTAAATGGATTGTGTCATAAACAAGTTGACTCATATACGACCATTTATAAAAATTGCACTATAACTACAAAATCTGACACAAAATCGAATTTTTTAAATGAGTTTGAGTTGTTTCTAATCAAGTTGACTCATTTTAATTCATTCATTAAATGAATTGTATATGAGTTGAAATTAAACATATTGGGTCATAAATAGGTTAACTTGAATCTAATCTCACTCACTCGTTTGATAGCCCCTACTTTTAATTCCATTTATGGTAGACAATTTTTGCAGTAGAAGTGTTTGTACAAATGAGTGATAAAATCCATCGAGTATCATTGAGTATTTATTGATGTATATATATATACAAGACTATTCTAACTAGAGTATAACAAACTCTTGGTCGATCGGTTACATGAGCAATACTAACATACCTTGCAAAACACTATTCATACTATATATGTAACCTAGAGTCTAACAGTCCCCTCAAACTTAGGACATGGCAATACCATAAGTTTGATTTTCAATGCTATAAATCTTGACTCACTAAGAGGCTTGATATGAATATCAACCACTTGTTCTACAATTGGCGTGTACCTCACATCTAGTTTATTATCCACAGTCAAATCAATTATGAAATGAAAATCTATCTCCATATGCTTCATATTTCTATGCATTACTGGATTGGCACAGAGATATTTGGCACTAATGTTATATGTGAACAATACAAGTACATGAGCCTCAGTGACTTGAAGTTGTCTTAGTAAAGATTACAACAAGATTACTTCTGTTGCTATAAGGAAAAGTGATTTATACTCTGCCTCAACACTTGAACGTGCAACAACCATATGTTTAGATGACATCTAAGATACTAGATTGTCACCAAAATAGATGTTGTAACCCAACTATGCTATTTCTATCATCTAAAAAACTTGTCCAATTTGAGTCATTAAAACCAAGCAACTCTAATACATATAGAAAATGGAGTGTCCCCTTTTCTTTGAACGTCAATACCCAAAAGGGTGGAGAGCTAAGGTGGTTTCTTTGTTTAGGTAATAGTATTATTTAATTATCTATTTTATAAAAGGTGTCTTTAAGTCCTTGCGCTTATAAAAAATATGCTTTGAAGTTCCATTACTTGTAAAAAAAGGTATCAGGTAAAGACAAAGTTTATTTTTTATTCAATTTTTTTTGTTAAATCTAACAGAATAACACATGTATTACATGCATGTTATATTTTTTTTGATAGATACATATCAAATTAATTAAAAAATTACTCCAATTTTTAACAATTTCTTTCGATTAAAATTAAATAAAATTTTTATTGTCTAATTTGTGATTCTAGATATTGTATAATGAAAATTCTTTTTAGATTTTATTAAAAATTTTATTGAATTCGATCAAACTTAAATAAAATTTTCATTATCTAAGTTGTGACTTTAGATAATAGACAATAAAAATTTAAATTTTACTGAAAATTTTATTTAAGTATTTTTTTAAATTTAAAAAAATTGAGTATTTTTTTTTAATTAAATATTAATTTTTTACGTATATATCTATCAAAAGATATGAACATGCATGTTACATATGTACTATTCTGTTAAATTTAATAAAAAATTGGATGAAAAATTCTATTTGTCCTTACCTGACACATTTTTTTACAATTAAAAGGACTTAAAAACATATTTTTTTATAAATAAATAGACTTAAAGACATATTTTATAAACTAAGAAATTAAATAACATTTTTTACAAAAATAAAAGGGCCCTTTTTTCCTGCACAAAGAAATGAAGTTATTCCAAGTCTTTGAGAGAAAATTTATTATATATTCAACAGTTTCACAAAATTCTCAATATAGGATCCACTACTTCCGGTGTCTAAGTCATCCACATAGAGAAAAACTATGGTGGTATGAATAGAGGTATGTTGCGTGAAGATAGTAGTGTCAGACTTAGGATTAGTAAATTCCAACTCCATTAAGCTAGAGCAAAGTTTTTAATACCAGGCCCCAAGTGCCTGTTTAAGCCCATAAATGGCCTTTTTGAACTTGCACATCCGATTAGAATGAGCTCAATCTTCAAATCCCTTATGCCCTAGGTTTTTGAATTATTTGATAAACAATTTTATTGTGTCAATTCATTTACAAACATGTTATATTTGTAGTTTGCTTATTATGTTTGTAATCAACTAAAATATATTATTCTTAGCAAATAATTAATTGTTAAATTTATACCGCTTGAATTGGGACTTCACCGATTTATTAAACAAAACTAAATCATGCTTGCCTGATCATTAATGCTTGTATCATGTCAAAAATAGCTAAGATATTAGCTATTTTACACCTTTATAATGAGCCAATAAGTTGTAATTTATTTAGACATATAATCTATCAGTTAACACAATAAAATGCTAACAATTTTTTACTCAATGACATGTAATTTATTTAGACATATTGTAATATCCCAAAATTTCAAATAACATTAATTATTAAAAATAAAGAGTTATTTGAGAGTAAATTATAATTTTAAAATAGAATTATAAGTATAAATAAACTCTTTAAAGATAAAGCAGAAAGTAGGTTTGAATTTGTTGTCTAAGGTATATTGGACTCTTATTTAATTCAAAGAATATGACAATAATAATTAGAATATCCTAATAGGAATAGATTTCTATTCACATATAAACTCTTTATTAGAACAAAATATATAAATCCTTTACTAAACCAAAGGAGAAACAAAAAAAAACCTACGTCTATTCTTCTCACATATGTCTTTCACAACAACAGTCATAAGAGAATAGAAGTTCATGAAGTAAATTAGGTACGTTTGTTAATTTTCCTCTATCACTTTATCAGTTATGATTTAAGGGTTTATGGTTAATGTTTAGTGATTTTTCTAAGAAATTTTATAAAGCAATTGTTTGCAAATTTTCTGCAGAATCTTGAAAATAAATTAGTTTCGAAACCTTATACTATTCAATAAAATCTTAAACTATTTTTATATTAAACTATACTTCTTGAAGAATTCAACGAATATTTATTTGTTAAAATATCATTTATATTGAATTTGTGAAGTTTGTGTTTTGAATTTGTCAATTTCTGAACAACTCGTATTTTAGGGTTATTTTATATGAGATTCAGTTTTGATCTGAACGTGAAATTTTTATCTTTGAAACTAGACAAAAAAATAAAACTTTTGGTTTTAGAATCATTATAAAAATCCATGTATTTAATTTTATATAATTTTTCGAAGTCAAAATTTTCTGCTAAAAACAGGAAACTTGAAGGATTAAAACAAAAAGTTCGGAATTAATTTATGGTGTTATATATGTTAAAAATATATGAAATTTTTTATAGAATGTTATAGGTGTCTTATTTATTATGTGTTAAAATTTTATGATTTTTAGATTAGATATGAATAGTTTAATAATTTGTTTATTTATATATGTTCGCTGCTAAAAACGTTTACAGCAGATTTTATACACTAGATTCAAAACCCGTTTTACCTATGAAAACAGATTCCAAAGTATTTGTAAATTTTTATGTATAATAATATTTAAGTTTTAAAACTACGGTTAAAATTTCAATTTGATATGATTTTCCAATATTTTTCTAAAATTGTTTAAGTCCAGTAGTATTGCTGATTTTCTTATACTGGCAGTTTTAAAAGTTATCAAATAAAAATCACTTTTGTAATTGTTTAGCATTCGGTTTTACCTAAAAAATTTACTGAAAATTTTACTATACCTCTATGAAAACTCTGAAAAATTTGGTAATCTTATGACACCAATTAAGTTTGAAATTAATTATTTAGTTTCTGCTGACAGTGGAAATAACTAATAATTTTGTGAATAAAAATATGAAACTTTTGGAAAAACAAGAGTTAGACCTAAGTATTAATATATATATATATATACCTAAAGGAGGATACCTAATATATTATGAGTATCTAATAATTATACAATTATAATTTGTTTAGGCTAAACTCAGTTGAATTAGTCGGTGATTTTAGCAGTATTGGTTGCTCGTATCAGGTAAGTAGACTAACCTTACTTGTAATATTAAGTATTGTTTGCTTTGTTTGTTTTGTTTGGTGTATGAATATTTGCGTGGTTGTTTTTACATATGTGTCTTATTTGATAGTCGTATGACTAAATAGTTTGTGTGATCTCCCTTTTGTATGTATATATGAGATATGCTAAGTGAATATTTTTGTGTCATGGTTATATGATTATGTGATTTATGATATTATGTTTATTTGAATGGATTAAGTATGCTTACAATTACATGGTCATTAATGGCATGACATATGCATCATTGAATCATGATATTTCAAATACAAGTTTTGAAAGTATTTCTTTTATGCTAAGCTTTTGAGAGATGATAAGTTTTATGCAAAGTTTAAAACAATAAGTTTTATATGATATTTTTATTGATACTTGAACCATCGTTATGAAATTCTATGTTTTGGAGCAATATGATAAGTTAAGTGCACTATAATAAGTTAAGGGCCGTGTGCGGGAAGTGTCTCTCGTGTAAGTTAGGGTACCCGGGGACTAAAGAGTCCTCACCTTTGGTTTGGACGTATGTGTGCATGTGAGAATTATGTATGGAATTCCAATTTTGATAAGTTATAAGTTAAATCTCACTTGCATATGCCTTTCACGCGTGCCAGTCGCCGACGGGTGACTTATGTAAGGCTCCGCTATGATAAGTTTTTAAGTGGATGGTTCAGGTTATTTTATTATGATAAGATTTTGTATTTTCTTTCTAAGACATGTGCATTGCAAGCACTATTTCAAAAGCATAAACATAAGCATAAGTATGTTGTAATTAAACATGTGATATTTACTTGTTGTTTTAAGTATATATATGTGTCGTGTGTGCTTAATATTTCAAGTAAGATAAGTTTGCTTACTGAGTGATTTTCACTCACCCCAAGTTTCCCTTCACTTTCTCAGGAACACCATGATGAGGATTTGGCAATGTTTGAGGATTGTTATTGGTTCCCTAGGATTTAAATTCCCTTTTTTTTACTAATAAATTGTAAACTTTAATAAGTGCTAAATCTTTTGCAAGTTTTTATTTGTAAGTTCTTTTTTAGACATAAAATCTTCTCTATTTAAAGTCATAATCAAATATTTCAAGGTTTTCAATTAATAGAATGCATAGGTAATGCCCTTATTTGTATGTAAAATATCGGGGCGTTACACATATAGAAGATACATTTTCGAATTTCAATTATGAGTATTTGAATAGTATAGTTAATTTTACGCAATAAGTTATTGTTTTTATCACTTCTATTATTTATAATTTTAAAAATAATAATATCTTTGAATGCGCAAAACAACATGGATTAATGACTGCATTTTAGGTAATGTCATTCCTTTAGCTGAATCAATTATTGATCTTAATAGGATTCGAAATTATTCCAATGAAGGTATATATTGGTTTGTTAGCACGCCAACAAATAATTAGCTCTACTTTTTCAATATTATAGCCTTTTAAAGTTCAACCTAAATTGAGTGATTTGCCGGGTAAAATAGAGTTTATTATTTTTTTTGCTAAAACTGTCATTAAATCTTTTGATCATAAATGATATTTAATTGTTAGATAAATAGTATTATATGCATTAAATTATAATAAAAAAAAATTTATTATCAAATTATTTTAAAAAATGTGGCCCTCAACATGCATCATTTGATTGAAGTAACTAAAAATATAGTTTTTCACTTATCCTCTTCTTCTATTCTATTCTTTTAAAAAGTTTAGCTGTATTTCTCAAATATATTATTTTTCTTGTTAATTAAATACAATAAATGGTAAAAGTTATTAAAAAATTAAAACTTACAATTCAATAATTGAGATTACTGGGCCTTAAACATAGAAACTTTAACTTTAATATTATGTTAAAAATTATTGGACTATCAACTCTCTCGAAAGCTTAAACTACTGGTAGGAGGACCAACTATATTTTTATACATTTATCAATAAATATATTACATTTAAGATTTAGTAAAAAAAAAAAAATTTACTTAATACATCTAAGGATAATTTTTTTGACATGTTTTGGAGTATTTTGACTTTTTTTTTTTTTTTTTCTAGTATTTGGTTTAAATATTATTGCAATCAAATTTTGAAGATTTCTAGTTAGGTTATGTTGAATATCTAGTTCTATTAAATAGAAAAATCATATATAAAGCTTAAAAAAATTCAAAGAATTCAAGAAAAACCTTAGAGAAAAATTTGTTCATGTATGCTACAAATATTTTTTAATAAATCTTATAATAATTTAATTTTTTATAATTTTTATTATTATTATAATCTTAATTTAAGTTATTGTAAATCTATATTTTCACAAAACATACATCATTTGAATCTAGCAAAATGAACAAAGCATTATGGATATAACAATCATGCTCTTAAAAATTTTAGTCTACCTTTTACAATCTCGACATCATTGCATATAAAGAATTATCATAACACCCAACGGTGGAATTAATCATTTTCCTTCATTGACAAACGACATCATGCCTAACAACAACATAAGCAAAAATTCTTTGGAGAATGAAATTTCTCATTAAGTTTTAAAAAGATTGAAGACTAAGAAACATAATTTGAGGTGTTAGAAACCAAAGTATATTTTGGAAAAAAAAAAAAAAAAAAAGGGATAGGACCAATAGAATTAAAAAGTATTCTGAAAAGTGTTTTCTCTCATCTTTCTCTTTAGCTAGGGTTGAAGGTCGATCCCTTTTAGTGGCTGTAGGCCGGTCTTTTGATCGACGGCTGACTCTTTCATCCACCTTTTTGTACAATTTTTCCCTCTTTTTTGGCTAGCATTTTTTGTTTGCTTCTCCTACAGTACTCATGTTTTGGTGGATAGGGGAGTCGATTTTTGGTTTCCATGATAGCAAGCCGTCGTTGTTTGGAGGCAATTTTTTTGATTCTTGAAGTTTCTCCCTTCCTCGGATATGGGTTGTTCTTTGGTCTGCAACTCATGGCTACGTTGGTCTGGTGGTGGCGATGGGTGGTTTCCAGTGACTTCCTTTCTCGTACAATGGTGAATATTTTGGGTGTACTGGTTGTTCAGTTATTATTATTTTAATGTGTATTTTTTGTAGATCCTGATATTTTTAGTATATTCAAAAATATATTGGTGATATTTTGTGTTAAGAGTATAGAGAGATATAGATAAAGAAAGAAAGATATATTATATTAAATTTGTGTGTTTTGAAATATACATAAGAGACCTTATTTAAAGGGTCTTACAAGTGAAGTACACTTGTATAGTACAAGTGAAGTGTAGTACAACTTATATATTAACATTTTGTATGTTTTCATTAATGTGATGACTAGTGATTGACTACTTTCAAAGTATAATTATGTTGTTTTGAAATATTCATTATTTTAGATCATCGAGTCAAAAATTAAAATGAATTATAATATAGAGTTATTAAGTAAAAGTTATAATATTGAGCTATTAAGTAAAGCTTATATATATTCGTTAATAAATTTATTAAACTTACAGTAATTTGTGTGTCTTAATTGTGATTTTAGAATTGTGATGTTTTTTTTTAAGGTAATTTTTGGTTGAGTCTGTATTTAGAATTCATTTTTAATGAAAATATCTTGTATTTGTTTTCTTAAATGATTGTTATTTGAGATTATATATATATATAATATATATATGATGTATTTTTAATGAAAGTTTTCTTGTATTTGATATAAAAAAAATAGTTGAACTACATAAAATGTCTAAACTTTGTCGCATTTTACGTACGTTCTTACTTTTTTTTTTTATTTTTTTTTTTCGTATAATTAAATCCTTTTAATTTTTACAACTTAACCCTTACTTTTTTTCTTCTTATTAGATCACTTTACTTTTTAATTGTTACGAACACTTTTAATTTGGGTCCTTATTTTATTAAAATTAAATATTAAATGGATCCATATACTATTAAGAAATATTTATAATAATAAAGTAAAGAAATTAAATTAATAAAAATTAAAAAGTAAATTAGTCAAATAGTAAAGATATTAAAATAAAAATTTTAAAAATAAAAGGACCAAATAGTAAGAAAATTAAAGTATAAAATAAGAAAAAAATTATATGTAATTTGTGTAGTTGATTCTTTTTAATAAATAACCACACACCCATTGCTAATATATATATATAAACTGGAGTGCGACAAGTAACACTTGTCGTTGCGGTAAATTGTCAATATTAATATAAATTATGAATAATTGTTATAATTATAATTATAATAAAAGTGGATAAAATGATTATTGTTATATTATTGTAATTAATTATATTTAATTTTTATTATTATTAAATAAAATTATTATTATTATAATAATAATTTAGATGGTGAAAAATCGCTACCTTAAATTGTTATTAGTATTTATAATAGGATTTGAAATCAAGTTATTGAACAAATCAAAAGAAAGCAATTAGCTGAAATATTTGTAAAAACTATAATTAATGCTTCTAAAGTTCATAGTAATAAAAATAAAGGTTATATATGAAATTATATTTATTAAAATTTAGATATAATTTTTTTTATTTAATTTTTTTTACATATTATGAGAAAAATATCTTTAATTTTATTGATTAATTATAATAAATTTTGATTGAATATATGTTCAATTAGACTATTCAGAATTAAACAGCTATCTAACTGACCAAAATTTGACCGATCGATAACCTCACTCGTCAAAACTAAATTAGACATATATTCAATTAAATTGCTCAAAATTACATGACTGTTCAATAAAAAAGTCAATAATTCCTTACAATATTTACTAAAGATAAAATTGTAATTTTAAATAAAAATTATAAATGAACAGTCATCATAGCTTATAAATATTAAATTGGGTCTATTCCAATCTATTTTCTTAAAAATAACATTCTTAGTATTAATTCATATTTTTTTTCAATTTAAAATAAATGTGCCTTTCTTTTATTATTATCAATTTTAAAAATATTATTTTAAATAATTTCTCAAATATTATTTTCCTAAACATTTATTGCACACTTTGTTACTGGCATAGGGTATTTGCATTTGGCGTAAAATTTTAGTATGATGTCCAGAATGAATAATTAATTCGTTTGCCACAAATCATAAAATGAATCAGCAACTTTTATCTGATTTTATGGATAGATCGGATAATTACTTAATTTATTATTTATATGGATATATTTCTATGAATATAAAAAAATTATATTTAATATAAATATTAATAATATTTTTTAAAAAATTAATGAAACATGCCTGACTAATTCAAAATATTTTCCCTCGTATTCCTGAAGCAATTTTTTCTTTTAATCTTTAGAAAGGTTAATTAGAATATTAATTAGTTTTTGGATTAAATTACATTTTTTATCTATTAATTTTATTTTTAGTTCCTTAACTTGTTAGAATAGTAATTAGTTTTTAAGCTGAATTAAACTTTTCGTCCATTAATTTATCAAATTTAACACTTTAATCCTTGCAATTATAAGAATCAATGTGTAAAAAAAAATTAAACATATTTAGTATATTAATTTTTAAAATTTAATATATTTAGTTTTATATTTAAATTTATACTGAAATTATTAAATATAAAAAGTCCATAGTTACGAAAATTTAATTAATGAACTAAGTATCCTAAATGATAAGTTAGTGAAGAAATGAATAATTTATCTTAATTTTTTTTATTAAAAAAATATTAATTAATTTTTTTTTTCCGATCAATTCAAATATGTACTAAGTAGCGATCTCTAATCTGGGAATCTCTTGTGGTTCAGGTGGTAAGACTCCCAATTCCCCCACCAGGAACCCAAGTTCGAATCCCACCAGAAGCGTGAGTGTGTTTTTCTCTTCTTTAATAAAAAAAAGGAACCTTTAGAGCTCTTTTTAAAAATAAAAAAAAAAGTAGCGATCTCTAATATAACAAGAGCGTGTATAGCCCTCTTAATCATAGCAGCTCAATTACATCAAAATCCATGTACACATAAGGTGAGGTTCAATAATCAATATTTATTTTCGAAGTGAAAATTCGACCTTTCACAAGTATTTAGTTTCTATAAAATCCCCCAACACCCAATATAGATAGATCCAGTGTTCCAATCAAATCAAATTGAATACAAAATGTCTCCAAATCTGGCCGTTTTATTGGTTATATTCTCCCTCCAATGTGCTACAACATTAGCAGCAGACCCAGATCCCGTACAAGACTTTTGCGTACCAAACCCAAAGTTTGGCTCTATACGAAAAACGCATCTCTCTATTCTTCCATGCAAGAATTCATCTGAGGCAACCACCGATGACTTTGTCTTTTCCGGCACGAAATTGTCCGGAAACTTCACAGAGACGGGTCTTGCTACTGTCTCGGTGAACCCAACAATATTTCCCGGCATCAACACACTAGGGATGTCATTTGTACGAGCCGATCTCAAAATTGGAGGAGTAAACCCACCACATTTTCATCCCAGAGCAACAGAAATAGCATATGTAGTAGAAGGGAGTGTTTATTCAGGCTTTGTTGATTCAACAAATAAAGTCTTTGCTAAGATTTTAGAGAAAGGTGAAGTTATAGTGTATCCTAGAGGTTTATTACACTTTCAAATGAATGTTGGGAAAAAGCCAGCTACTATTTTTGGAAGCTTTAATAGTCAAAATCCTGGATTGCAAAAAATCCCAACTGCAATTTTTGGTTCTGGGATTAATGAGGAGCTTTTGGAGAAGGCATTTGGGTTGAGTCTTAAGCAAATTGGAAATATGAGACGAAGGTTTGATCCTAAAAGGGCCAGATAGGCAAGGTTATAATAGTAAAAACATGTTTTACTTCATGTTCTTCATTTTTATTTATTTCTTGGGCATGTAAAATGCTCTTTTGGCTAAGTGGAAGATGTACTGCCATTTGTGTTCTCTGTTTTTGTTTTCATTTCTTCTTTGTTTTGCTCAGTGTTGAATGTTATGAACAATTATAATAGCTATAAGAAATTTGTTAAATTATTTTAGACATAGACCAATTAACGTCGGTTTATCTTGCGATCTACTACTTGCCTTTTTCTTTTACACCTTTGATTCAAACGACACCAAATACAACAAAAATGCTTTATGGATTCAAATAGCTCGTGGAAGATGAAATTGATACACATCCATAACACTTACTAAAGAAACAACCACATCACAAAATACTACATGCAAAAGATATTTTGAGCTAAAGTTTATCCCTAACAATTTTTCAATTCAAAGTTATTGTTGTATTCTTAGTGAACACTTTAAGGTCCTAAGTTTGAACTCTGTCTGTTGCAAACATGTATGAATGTATTATATATAATAATAATAAAAAAGGGAAAAAAAGTTATTGTTATTCCTTATGATTAAAAAAATATGTCCTCGATCTTTAACATGTTAACAAATAATTGAGCACAAACAGACAACATAAATCCAGTACGCAACACGGTTGACTTTACAAGATAGACACTTGTAATTATTTCCTTCAAGTATGAATCGTTTGGTTAAAGAAAAAGAACAAGTTTCAAAAGCTCTCATCGCTTTAACCAGAAGTAAAATTATTAGAGAGGGCTATTCCTGAATGATTATGCCACTTCAGGCAATATAGCTGGTGTATATATATAGGGTCCACCACTATAGGCGCATGATTTATGACCCAATCACAAAGCAACAAGACACGAGTCAATTTTCCTAAAGTAAAACGTAGTAAGAAAGCATTTAAGCATGCAAGAAAATATCCACAGAGCAAGACAATTTTCAGATATAGGAAATTTGTTTCAAGACTTTGTTTATTTGTTAGATAACTACTAAATTTTTTATTTATTTATAAATTTTCACCAAATTTAAAGAAACAGGTAGTGAACCATGTCCATGTCCAACACACAGCTACTTCATGAAAAATTAAGAGTCATGAAAAATTAAGAGTCGATGTACGCAGCTTTGCTTGTTCCATCATTCAAAAACCTATTTTTAACATATAGTTATCACTGTACTAATTCCATTCCACCTACCATTTCGCAAGGAATGTGGAAGAAGAAAAACTATTTTAATCAAAATATATCATACAAAATAAATATCGAAAGTTTTGATTGAGGATAGAGTGAAATGCAGAAAACAAAACAAGTGTGGCCATTACTAAAGTAGAAGTTTACTACTTCCCAACCAAAAGATCATTGACAATGGTATCAGACATGCCATCGGCTTCTGGGAACAAATGCCCAGCACCGGGAAGCTCATGATAATGAATCCATGGGAGCTGTTCAGCAATGTAACGTTGCAGCGTGACAGGCACCATCTTGTCTTCAACTCCATGCCAAAGGTGGACAGAACCTTTATTGTTTGGAAATGGATTTTCCAGATCCACAGGACTAAATTCCCAATTACTTAATCCAACAATCATGTCTCGGTGAAGAGACTCGAATTCTCCTTGCTGCCTCACCTGACCCTGAGGAAGCCAAAGTCAAAATGCAGTTACTTTGCATAATCTGAAAGGGATGTTATCTTCAAGAACTGATTGGACATAAAGCTCATGCAATCTAATAACTATTCAATCCTGAACTTAAGGGTTTTGCATAGAAAAATGCGAACCCACTACAAGGAAAAGGCAAAAGGCAAAGCACAGTGTTTTGCATTCTGCAACTGGAAAGTGAATCACCAAGCTCGACCCAAAGGTATTCTAGCTAAACATCCACTTAGAGGTGAGTAAAGGAAAATCTGCAAATCAAATAAAGGTACAAAAGTATGGCAACATCCATGTATTGGGATGAATGAAACATTACAAACAGAAGTAATTCAAAAAATAATGTTCTGAGGTTCCTCACAATTGTGAGACCCAACATGTTTTGAGCTTGTGCGTCAAAAATTCATACAGAACTAAAGCACTAAATATATTAAAAACCAAGTATAGTAGAAAACTCCAAACTATTTAGCCCTTTTTTTCAAAGCATCAAATCCAATTCAAAATTTAAGACGTCTTTCATAGATTAATAAATTTAATATTTGTAGCACACTGGTAAGAATATTTTAAGTTGGAAACTATATCGGCACCAAGATATTTACTCTCTGCATATAAGCAATTGTCAAAAATGCTGCACAAAGACAATGTCCTTGGTATACGCTGCAACACATAATTTGGAACACCAATCTCAATGTTCAAACAAATTATTGATGGTACAAGTTAACTAAAATCAATCAATACTACACTACTCTCTAAAAATATTATAATGACTTTATGTTAGTCCTAATTGCACCTCCCACAGTAATATCTTCTATTTGGCATAGGAATAATGCACCGAGATTGAAAAGAGTTAAATAAATACCACATATTCATTTTTCAACATTCTACTTGCAGCCTTTATAATTTCTTCGTCTTGTTGTGAAAGAATACTGGGACTGTGAGCCACAACACTTGAAGCAGGGAACAGTTTTTGAGTATTCCACCAGTATGTAAGCCATGGGGTGTAGTGAGCAACACGAAGTGTCAACTGATCATTCCAATCTTGTTGATGGAAAGCTTGCTTTGATAGATTTGAAGGCAAACCAGCCCACCAATAGTTTATAACTGGAGCTATTAGTGCTGCCCCTGCCAGCCTGTTAGAATTACACATTCCTCATCTTAGCACACAGGGATGAACAGTAGTTAAGAATTCATATATACTTATTTCAGGTAAATCACACCTGTGAGGGATATACTTGAGGCAGCTCCAAACCACTTGACCGCCCATGGAAAACCCAATTACATAATATCGAGGCCCAAGACCCAATTGGTCCGCAAGCTCTTCTATATCTAGAGCTATGCTCTTGACTGTTCTCTTTGGATTAGGGTCACTCTCTCCATAACCAGGTCTGTCAAAAGACACAATATAGACACCTAAGTCTTCAACAATTTCCTGGAAGAATGCATCATAGGTTAAAATGATGGTGGCTTCCAAACTAAGTCACATAGAAGCTGGGATAGTAAGTACACAGCAGGCCAGTAAAGGGTACCGGAGACAGGTTTTTGGCAATAACAGCATCATGCCTGCAAGAATCAAAACCATGGATATAAACAATTTTATGCTTTGCAGATTCTTTTGGAACGCCGTGTTCTTTGTAGGCCAAATGCCTTCCATCTTTAAGTTTTATCCTCAAAGCTGTAACAGGGGGACCATCTGGAGAGCCACAGGTCTTAGGTGGAGGAGGCTGGATTGCCTGATATGCCCATGCTAGAAGCCCAACAGACAAAACTAGTAAAGCTTTCTTCAACAATCCTGAAACATATAAGCTTTAGCCTTTAGTTAGGACAACAATTCGGAAATTCAAAGGGGAAGAGGAGAAAAGAATGCTTTTATACTACATCAACACCTCTATGTGAAAATTGTAGCCAAGAGGGAAGTTAAAATAAAAGGTTTATTTAGCATGAACTGGCTAAGTTTGAGTTCATGCATAATTCATAACTAACTTTCAAAACCATATTCACTAATAAAGAATACATAAGGCAACAAAATCCTTATGATAAATACTGATAAAGAATAAACCCACATGTTCAATTTTTATTTCAACTTAGATGCATTTTTACCTCTTAAATGTGCTAAGATTAAGTACTAAATTGAGCTGATTTTAAACAAGCAATTGCAACACCCAATTCGATGATAACTAAAAAACTTAACATTCAAAATTCTGAAGAGAACCAAACTACGAATAGATAACAATAAGCATTGACCCAGCTTCTGAAAATAATGTTCTGGTTTCCTAAGACGATGAAAACGAGGTAGGATTACGAAACAAGAGTGTCAAATGAAATTATACAAAAAGGAAAAAAAAAAATGAAATAAAACCCACCCGAAGAAAGGCGAAAAGCACTACTTTGTTTGGATTTTCGGGTGTGAGATCTGGCTGATGCTGCTGATATCTTTCTGTTCACTCCAGCAGCCATTGCTAACAACCAATGAGGTCCCAAACATGGATCTAGATAGAGAAAAAAGAAGAGTTTAGGGTAGGAATGGACAAAACTCAAAACTCAAACCAACCCGTTTAACCGGTACAAACCAACCCAACCCATCTGAATTGGGTTTGGTTCAAAATATATTTTTGATACATCGGGTTGTAATCTGGCCAACTTGTCCAATTATGATTTATTGCCTCAAAATAGAGCGTATAAATTTTTTCATAATTCGCTTTTCGACGTCGTTTAGGATAAACACAATTACAATTTTATCCTTCAGTATATGTTTAATTGGCTTTTCCTCCTTACTTAATCTCCTCAACTCTCAAGCGCTCACTTTATCTTTACGAGTAGAAGCCTATTGTTTCGTTTTGTTGGAGAAAATGCAGGAGGATTTATGTTCAGAGCTCCCTCTGTTCAGTGGTGTCATATCTAGTATCTTCCCTGCTAGGTTCCAGGTTTGTTTTATTCACTTTATATTTTGTTATATATTCATTTATTTTGAACAATTTAATGAAGTTTTGATAAAACAATAAGGAACAATTTAAGCAGAAGGAACAAAAAATGAGATCCTCTGTATTTGTTTCTCCAAACTCAACTTTATTTTTTCTAGTTCATGTTCTTCAATTTCTACAATTTATTAGTCTCTATAATTTTGCATTTTGATTAAATTAATTCATCATTTTTATCATGTTTGTCCGCATATTTTAATAGGGTTAATGTTATCATTGTAAGTTTTCAAGAACGAAGAAAAAAATGGAAGAATTTCTTTAACATGATAACACACCTGTACTATACAAACCCAAATAGCTGAACCATTCCTAATTTTTTTATGATAAAGATTTAATTCAGCTTGTATCTAAACAGAGTATTCTACAGAATATTTACCTGCACCATCACTGTCTTCAAGATCTCCCAATAGAAAAGTATCCAAGTACTGTTCAGCTGACGATGATTTGGAATTTTATTACTCAGGTTCTTTTTTTGTTCCTTCTGCTTTGTCAGTCCCTCCAACTGCAGGTGTATGTAAATTAGTTTACATATTATGTAAATCAGTTTACATACTATGTAAACTGATTTACATAGTATGTAATTCAATTTACATAGTATGTAATTCAATTTATTTGGTTTGAGTAACTGATGAACATGGATTAAATGGCTGCTGCATATAATTTAAGTACTCTTTAGCTTTCATAGCATGGTATATTCACAAGAATTGATTATAAACCAGAACTAACCCACAAAAAATACATTTGCTCACTTAAATTCAATACGGTGGGATATTGCATATGAAAAAAAAATTACTAATCAATACAAGAAACAATCTGCATCTTATTGAAAGAAAAAAAAAAGTACTAATCAATACAAGAAACAATCTATATGGTAAATAAATAGCATATTGAGCTTGAGAAATATTCTGACCTGTGTTCAGAAGCGAAAAAGATAAGCAAATCAGTGAGCGAAAATGAGCTATTGGAATTGAAGCCTGATGTCGGTGACAACAGCAGTGCTGCTTGGTTTCTTTAAGACCTTGCCTCTGAGCAAGAGGTTGAGGGAGGCGTGGTAATCCATTTTTGGCTTTATACATTTATTTTTTCTGGTGTTCTAATTTTGGATTTAATTATAATGAAGATTAATCTATAACCATTTTGAGGGTTTTTGATTGTTTAGCTTCGCCGTGTAATTCTATTATTCTATAAGAAGGATGTGAGCATTACAAAATACAAATCTTCTTTTTGATTGAAAATATAAAAATTATTTGTTTACATAGTATGTAAATTTATTTACATATTGATATTATATATTACATAATTAAGGATATTTTTGTAATTTATTTAATTTTAT
This sequence comes from Elaeagnus macrophylla, assembly GCA_029378325.1. Taxonomy (NCBI): domain Eukaryota; kingdom Viridiplantae; phylum Streptophyta; class Magnoliopsida; order Rosales; family Elaeagnaceae; genus Elaeagnus; species Elaeagnus macrophylla. The sequence goes on along the minus strand of CM055648.1, from coordinate 22,821,294 downwards.
GTAATCAAAACTCACAGTTTTGATCCTATTATTGCTAGTTTTAGAAAATTTAATTGTTTAACTAAATGTATGCTATTTAGACAAATAGCTCTCCAATTATGACCAAAAATAGGTTGAGATTTTTTTTTTCATGGAACCCAACTCAACTCAAATTTTTATTAATTAACTTTTAAAGAAATTTATTACCTATGGATTTGAATTAAATAACTTAACATTCATATCACTTTGCTAACATTATTATCTTAATGTATAAGCATATATTTATAAGTTATGTAATATGTAAGTAAAAATTTAATTTTTTTTAGTCTTATATCGTTTAAAGAAGAAACTCTTTTTTTAACTTACCTCTATAAAAAAAATCTTCATTACATATATTTTCATAATCCCTTTAATCACTCATTTTGAAGTTTATATTTGTATGGGTTATAAGTTATTTTTTTTATATAGATATCAAATTTATAATTAAAAAATAAATTATTTTTAAAATTTAAAATTTTGGACCGAACTACCAATTCAAGTGTTTTTGATTTGGGTTGGTTTAGTTTAAAATATTTATTGGCCAATTTTAATTTATATATTTTTCAACTCAAAATATACGGATTGATTTAAATTTTTTCTCAATTCAATCTGATCTAAGTCAGTCATTGTCTTACCCCTTTTGGAACACTCATAGATCAAATGATCCAAACAGTAGAGGTACAGAAGATTCCTGAATTCGGAACCGAGGATTGTCCAATTTTGATTTTTTTCTTCTAATAATAAAAATAAAAATACGGAGGATTGGCCATGACAAAGAATATTTCATTTGCTTGACAAATCTTTTTTTTACTTTCATACGTGACCATTGGAAGCTATCACTTCTATGCTTCATTATAAATTTTCTGATATGTTTTATTTAAAAAAATATATATATAATATTCAATTTGTCATCCGCAGCAAATTTATATTAAGTAAATAACTCTAGCAAAAAAAAAAGTAAATAAAAAATGACCAGCAACTTCATTCAAAAAAAAATACTAGTATATATTTAAGATTTTAGATCCTCATGAAATTTACGGTTAGATTTCTCAAACATAAAATAAAAGTTTTTCATTAGATTCTTGCAAGGATTTTCTATTGATTATATATATATTTTACAACTTAAAAATATATATATTTTCGTAAAAAAAAATATATGTTGATTTTTTCATTATATAAAAAAAGCCTTTTTTTTTTTTTAAGGATTAAAATTAAAACCAACAATTAAATATGGGTTAACTTTAGATGAAAAAAGTCATGTGCTTTCCACATGAAACTTAAAAGGGCATTTTTGACATTTTTTATATATTTTATTAAAAGAAATTTGAAAAGGCATTGACATAGCTGGAAGTTTCATGTTTTCATTTTGAAGTTTTATTTGCCCTTGTAGGAGATACGAACTACAATTCATTTTCGTGAACCATTAGAGACGCTGCTGTACAATCGCTGGAGATGTTGTCGCACCACCAATCGAAAGGTTGTCGCACCATCAGCCGCCTAACTCTGCGATTTCAAATCACGCAAATCAACAATGAAATCAGGGAAAAACTCGCAGACAGTCACAACATAAAATCCAGCCTTCGCTTGACCACCGCACGCGACCACTACCACCACCCTTCGCCGACACTAATGCGCACGGACCATGAAATATATGAAAATGATGATGCCAATGCCTTTTGAAATTACGTCAGCGCGCACGACCTTCTAGTTATGCCAATGCCTTTTCAATTTTTTTTAATAAAATATCTAAAAATTTACGAAAATATCCTTTTTAAGTTTCATGTGCAAAAAACATGACTTTTTTCATCCAAAGTTAACCCATATTTTAACAAAAATATCAAATTGATAATACATTATAAACATTTAGTAGCAAATTATTAGTAAAAAAACATAAACTATTAAATTGATAGTAATTTAAAACATTTAGTATGATAACATATATATATATATATATATATATAACATAAAATCATTAACACTGATAATAAAATATATACTTAAAACTTTAAAAACTAAAAGTTAAATCATATAATTGAACTTAATTATTAAAAATTAAATGAGTAATTATCTATCTCTTTAGTATTCACATTTTATATATATATATATATATTATGTTGGGCATGATGAGTGATAATTAACTTAAATTTTAATTTTTAATTTTTAAACTTTAAATTCTAAATTTTAAAATTGAAGTCTTAAATTAAAAAAATTTATACTTATCACTTAACATTTAATAAAAGTTGTTCGACGTATCATTCTTTTATATATGTGTGTGTATATGATAAGATCAATAGTTCCTATTTATTACCTAATTTTTTATTCTATTGTTTTTTAATAGTTGAGATTTAAAAATAATATAAGAGAAAAAAATATGAAAATTTTATTACTCTAAATTTTAACCTTTAAAAATTAGTATGTAAAAACTTTGTATATGTATATATATTCAAATTAGTTGCTTAAATTAAATAATTAAGTACAAATATAAATTCATGTGATCTTAAAATATTTAATATTTACTCACCGTACTATATCAACATTATTATTGTAATTGTACTGTAATATCTACTAGATCAACCTATACTTGTGTTATAACTGATTGGAAGCATGTATTAATTACTTTTCAAGAATGTATATTTGATCTTTAAAATAAAATAATATATTATTTTATTATTTATTATAAAATAATATTTTAATGAAAAATAGACGGCGTTGAGGAGCTAAAACTAGAGATGTTATATGATGTACTTTAATATCATAAGTAAAAATGGAAGGAAAAAAACATCATTAAGTGGTACTGTCCAATCAAACACTTCTTCAATTGCCTGCACATCAATTGAAATTCACCTGGAAGAGTTATATTTGACATTATCACGTGTTAGCAGAACCATATATGTTACGGATAATATCTTACACTTTTTTTTAACAAAGAAAAGAATCCTTTGAAGGAAGAAAACGAAGTAACACCTGTTATTCTTCTTTCATTCAAATCAACGCTTATATTAAAAATATCGACAGGAATTAGTACCTCAAGATCACGTCATAAGGGATCTTTTTACACAATTATAACTTTTTTACTCATTGAACAGACAATTTGATGTATATAGTACAGTGGTGTTATCCACTTAACTATTTCGTCGGTAGATAATATCTTACGCTTAAGCCCAAATATTTTATGATAACTTCAATTTTCTTTTCTTTCTTTTTTTTACAGGAACTTGAAGCCGTAGTCGGTATGTCATGCTTTACATATGTAGAGTATTCTCGTGGATAAGAACTAATTCGATTCCCCCTTCGAGGGCATCTTATAATTAATTTATAGCAACCATTAATTAGATTAATCTTTGAAGTTAAATCGTCCTAAACATTTTTAATTCAAATGTTACTTTAAATGTGGTTTTAACTTTAAATGTAAAAGAAATCTTATTTAGCAGATTAATTACAAAATAAATTATAATCATGTAAAACTTAACATATTAAATCGTATGTACTTGATAAAAGCGTATAATTGTTACACCTATGTGCAATTATTTTTAGATCTTATCAATGATCGGTGTTAATCATCCTGTTAATTGATGATATGGAATAATACATATTGCTCTTTATCTTAGTAAGATGTTTTCTTGGACAAAAAAATTAACATATAGTTAGTGTGATTTGATTAAAAAAAAAGTATAATTATATAGCTTTGGCTAGGTAATCCACTATAAATATGACATGACACATTGCGTTTCAAGGGAATAATTAACTTACTTCTTTAGGAATTCTAGTATGAAACTTTGGAACCCAGTAGAATATAAAACTCATATTTTTTTTTTTTTATAATATTAAGAAAAATGAGAGAGAATCAAGAAGAAGAAAAACAAAAGTGGAAAACTAATAAAACGGAGGGACTGAAAACATGGGGTGTGCATTAGCACGTGACTTTCCTAGCAAAAATAGAATTAGCACCTGAGTTCCAGTGTTGGATATGCAGAAAAAAGTACTATTGATTTCTATTAGTAGAAAATTTGCCTTCTTAACTTTGCCAATTTTGGAACTCTTAATTAATTTCCTATGAAACCCTCCCTTTTTTTTTATATTTTTATTTTTGAAATATGAGATTACTTTTATTCTATTAGCACTAACATTATATTGTCTTATTTCAACCGTTGAAATTTATAATTAATAGGAAGAGAAAATTAATCATTTAAATCTCAACCGTTGTGATAAAACAGCATAATAAATTGCTGCTTCTTATATATATATTGCAGTATTATTTGTGGTGGAGTTACTTTATGCCCTGAGCCGCTTCTCAGAGAATCTTATAATAAAATGGCAATGCCATCTTCTTCTATAATATACATGTAATTTGTAAAAGGTTCTTTGTGGAATTCGTTCAACCAAAATTTTCTTTTCATTACCATAATTGCTAAAGTTGATTTCTTTTTATTAAGCTCTGAATGTTCAAGACGAATCCCTAAATTTTTTTTTGCTTTATGTTTTTCAGTATAATTTGACAACTTGCAGGCATTTTGATGATAATTATATTTACATATATAATGCTTTTTCTCGCTTAATTAAGCATGAAAAATTATATAAAAAAAAACATATATACCTCATTTTAAATGGAAAATTGATTGAGTTATTGGGTGTACAGCCAATAGGAACCAATTCCAAGGGACCCCAGTATGTTTGATAAAATGATAGAGAGAGACACTTAACTTACTGACTCATATAGTGATACAGTGTAACATATGTAAGATAGCAAATCAATTAAAAGTAATTTTAAGAGTACTATGAGACCTAAAAAAACATTGATAACATAAATATTTGTTTATAATATGTACTTTTATAGCAAAGTTTCTTTTTTTTTTTTTTAATGTTTTTTTGAGACATTGTAAAAGTGATTCTGATAATAAAAAACTATTTATAATCAAACAATTTTTTGTTAAAAATGCTTTCAAAGCTCAAGCACATTTTATACTTAACAATTAATTAAGTACTTTTTTTTTTTTCCTTCTAAAACTACTTTTAAAATAAGTATGAAGCATACTTACGCATGCTAAAACTCTTCTAGATGTGTATATATATAATAGAAAGACATGTGGGTAGTGAGGGAAAAACATTGCTTAGTGATGTTTTTCTTGATTTGCCATATTATATTCTTTTATACTCATTTTCATGATTTAAATTAAACAGCAGCCAACTAGATCTATAAAGTAACTTACAACAATGTACTTGAAACACTATAAATAGAGGGCTTCTATATATTTTGTTGTCATTTATAAAAACTCCCAAGATTAAGTACTCATCCTGTACTATATATATCTTATCCAATATTGTTTTTAATTTGTCTCTTAGAGACTTGTCTCCAATATTATAATTATCTATTGAATTGTATTGAATGACTAGAATGCAAGACCCTCTAGTTGTTGGGAGAGTTATTGGAGATGTTCTTGAGCAATTCACTCCATCTGTAAAAATGTCTGTGATTTATAACAACAACAAGCAAGTGTGTAATGGACATGAGCTTTTTCCTTCCACAGTCACCACCAAACCTAGGGTTGAGATTCAAGAAGGCGACATGAGATCATTTTTCACACTGGTACTAATATTATCTCTTTAATTTCTTTGTCATCATTATGTTTGTACTTTTAGATCTCTATATTATTCTCTTACTTTAAGTACTCTTTTTATATCAGTTGTCCATAGATCTAATAACTTATGTTGTCTTATAACTGCGCAGGTCATGACAGACCCCGATGCTCCTGGCCCTAGTGATCCTTATTTGAAGGAACATTTACACTGGTATACCTACAACACTTGTGTACTTAAATTTTGAAAGCTAGCTTGAAAATTATGTGCTAATTCCAATTAGGGCGCTAAATATATAGCATTTACAAATCATATATAAACTAACTGGTCACAAAATAAAAAATGCACATGTTATAAATTGACATACTATTAATTAATTTATGTACAATTAGACATGTTATTTTAAGATTAATAGTTTATGTCTACACTTACTAAACAATGCCTTGATAGCCAACCATGAATAACGAGAAGTAGGGGTGGATTTATGCATGAGTTAGTAGGGCATGTTCCCCACCTCAATTTTCAACAAATATAATTGTAGGTATAATATTTATGAAATTATAAAAAAATACATGTGCAAAATATAATTATTTTTCACTTAAATTTTAAATTTTAAGTTTTTAATACACAATAGCTCACTAAAAACTTAATAATTTGTATATATTTATACCAAAATAAGATACATACATAGTATTTTTTTTCAATTACAAACAATTAGCAACTGAAAAATACTTAGTACTATTTTCTTAATTATATATATACATAGTTCCCTTCCTGGATAACTCTTAAGTATTTGCCCCTATCGTTTTAAGTTTCTAAAGAATGTGTTGATTTCATAATTTTATGTCAACCTTAGGAACCTGTAAGACTAGACTGTAATTCTAAGGTTTGTTATGTACAGTACATGTGTCAGCGTTTAAATAATGAGTTGTTATTGTAACGAAAACTAATAAAACAGTTGCTGAAGCTTGTAAAGTAGATATAGCTCCACAAATATATATATATATATATAATCTTTATGAAGAAAGCCTTTATTTCTTCTATTTTTTTTTTCTTTTGATGCATATACCACAGTAGTCAGACTGCAATTTTAAAAGTACTTTCAGCTTACTCTATATATGAAACAAAAAGCAAATGAAAAAAATTAAAAAGAAGAAAAGATTTGTTACAAGCTTTACACAGAATATATAGCAATCCACGATTTCTAAATCAGTATATGTAGTGCGGACTAACAGTTTTAGTGTAATATCATAAACAGGATTGTGACAGACATTCCAGGTACCACAGATGCCACATTCGGTACGTACACTTGAATCATTTTCTATAGAAAATGCTATGTTAAAATTTCTTTACTTAAAATAAAACTTATGTATAATCCTAGTAATTAAGTTAGCAATTACATTAAGCCACTGTAATATATAAAGCTACTCATTTTAACAATAATTAAGTAGCAGAGAAGTGATGTGTAATATGATTTTTTTAAAGTACTTACCTATATGTATAACCGAGTTAAAAATGAGATATTGTAAGCTAGATTGTAAAATTGTTTAAAGAAATATGAAGCTTAAAATATGTTTTTGAAGTATTTATATGAACAAATTAAAAATAACATCAAGTAACATTCAATGAGTCTAATTGTCAGGAGTTCAACATAAACATCGTCTAACTGAATGGATCCAATTTACAGATACTTTGAAATATAAAAATATGTGAATTGAATATTAAGAGTATTATGGGGTGTTAGATATGTTGTTTCCCAATTAATTTGGGTGTGGTTTTCTTTTAATTAATTAAACACAGGAAAAGAGGTGGTGAGCTATGAGATCCCAAGGCCAAATATAGGGATACACAGGTTTGTGTTTGCACTCTTCAAGCAGAAACGCAGACAATCAGTGAATCCACCTGGTTCAAGAGATCACTTCAATACCCGAAATTTCGCATCCCAAAACGATTTGGGTCCTCCGGTTGCTGCTGTTTTCTTCAATGCGCAGAGAGAAACAGCAGCCAGAAGACGCTAGCTAGCTAGAACCAGCCTATAAAAATGGTTCCAATCAGCTAATACATATATGATAACAAAATATATATGTCAATAAGATAAAGGGGGTTATATATATATTGTAGTTTTTTATTAATGTTAGCATTTTCTAGTGATGAATATGGTGTATTAATATGTGATTATTAGGAATAAGCAGAACAAACAAGGACTGGTACACAACTAGCTTTCTATATCTGCACTAACATGTGGTTGCTTTTCTTAATATCTAATATATATATATATATGTGTGTTGTGATATTACCCCTTTTGTAGCTTCTATATATATTTTCACTCTGTATTACTACTCTCTGTCTGTTTGTCTCTATGTAAATGTATTATGTGATCTATAAGATCATGGTTTCGGTGCATATATATTATCTAACTTCTTCTTCTTCTTCTTCGATATTTATCTTTTTTTACTAGGTTTTGAGGATTCATTATTTTACTCAATGTACGTATTAATTATAAGGAATCGTTATTTTAATCATTATTTTCCAAAAGAAATATACAACTTAATTTCTAATATAGGAATTATGAGTTTTTACCTATGGCAAGAATTTATCATTAAAAAATTATCTAGAAACTTTAAATACAAATTTGATATGATTATTAAATTGGTAGTACTATATATATTAAATTGTAATATGTATTAAGTGATATATTAATTATTAATTAAATATAAAATTAAAAATATAATATAATGAGATGATTATGAGATTTCAAGTCAATTAATTTGTAATATATATGTACATTGATAAAAAGTTTTTTTTTTTTTTTTTTTTGGTTATTAAATGTGTTGATTGTTGGAGCCGTACATGAAAAAGTTGCTTAACTAGTGATTTGACATATAAGAAATAGCATAATCTTGTTGAGGGAACGAGTTAGTTATATGATTAGAACGAGCTATTGATTTTCATAAGTCAACTTTTTGATTCTCATGCTCAATTAGAAGGAAGTGGTATTAAAAGAGGTAACAAAAAGAAATAAAAAATTGTATATAATATGATAAGATATTAATAGTAATTGTATTGTAAGAGTAAAAATATATTTATACTCTAGCTAGCTAGCATCCAGCATAATGTCTAGAGAACATTAATTTAATTAATTATAATACATATTATAAGAGTACGGGGAGACTAGTTGAAGCATATATGCATTATTATATTAAGAGTGGATCTTATTGACAATGGTGACAGTTCCCTCATACCTTTAACATTGCTATACATATATATATATATATAATCATTACTCTTGTAGACTTAAGATGACAGTATGATACAATACATGTGGTTTTGATGTTAGATACATAACTTTGTAGTGGTTTAGATGTGCATTTTGTAAAAAAAAAAAAGCTTAATACATATTTGTTAAAAGATGTTTTAAGAACATATATGCATTAAAAAAACATACTGTTTAATTATCTCAAAAATTAACTATTATTTAGCACAAACACAAATAGTGTTTATTAAAATTTAAAATATAATTTTCTTAAGATATTTTCAAACATCTTTAAAAATGCTTCAAAATATTTAAAAGTTAAATCAACAATAAAGTTGATCTATATAAGCCCCATAATATACATATCAAAGATGTATAGCTAAATGTCGAGTCTTTGATACTAGTATTGTCTTTGTCTACTTCTAGGTTGCTTTGAGCAGCTGTTGTTGAAGCTGGGTGTGGTCTTGGTTGTGAGGGTCGTTTCGTTTGGGCTGTTTTTTAGGTTTTATGCTTGTGTTGTTGGAGTTGATGATTTTTTTCTATTACTGAACACACAAAAAAAAATATGAATAGCTAAAAAAAAAAAAACAGAAAATGGTTCGCTGCCTTTTCTTTCTGGCTTCTTGCCAGGTTATAGTATTTGTCTTCTTTTTTTTTTTTTTTCTCTCTTTTTAAAGAGGTTATAGCATTTGTCTTTAAAAAAAAAAAAAAAAAACATTTTTAAAATATCAGCATTGCATTTTCCTTTTTCTTTCTTTCTTTTTTTCCGCTAACAAAAAAAATCCCTTATGAAACTATTCACATCCTTCTTTTTTTTCTTTCTATTTTTATATTTTATTAAATCTTTTTAAAATATCAGCATTGCATTTCCCAAGTCCAAAATATGTCGAAACAATTAGAGGTGGGCATATTTTTTCAAATCAATCAACCAATATTGACTTATTGACTTTGTCAATTCAGTTATAAGTTTTAAAAATGTTAAAATTGTTACAACTGAATCGAACCACACTAATATACATTGAAATTTTTTAAAATATCTTTAATTTTTTCTATAATTATGATGTATAAAATTTTTAATGATTAATATTAAAACCAACTATATTTACATATTACCTACTAGAGTCATCAATTAATTCTTAGTAATAAGAAATTAAATAAATAGAATATGTGATGATAATAACTTTCAAGTTAAATTATATGGTATGTTTTTTCTATTTCAATAAAATGAAGTTTTTGTATCATATTATGATTATAGGTTCAAAACTACCAAGCTAACCTCTTTTATATTGATTTTATAGGTTGATTCGAAGGTTAGTTTTTTGGAAAATAGGTTGATTAAAGTTTTAAGTTTTTCAAATCAGATAAGTTAAAATTGGCTTCTGAAATAGCTCAATAACTAACTTAGCTAACATACTCCAGTCTTAAGGTCAATGGTTTGAAAGGGCCTTCTAAACCTCTTATGAGAGATTTGATAGGGCATATTGACTTTTGAAAGTGAATGTTAGGGATATAAATATATTTAGTGAAATGTGAAATATGAAATTTGAAACCAAAAAAGGGACATATGAAGTTGAAAAATAATATTGTTCTATAATTTTTCAAAAAGTTGGGAAATAAAATATAAACAAAAGAACAAATTTTGATTAGTCCTGAATTAAGTTGTTTTGTCAAAATAGAGAATAATAATTTAAGGAAAGAAAAAACGTATATATATTTTTTCTCTCTCCTGGACTCACAGTACTCTCCGACCTGGACCAACCGTAGTTTACATACCGAAGAAATAGCAGGCACCACCACTACGTGCAACTAAAATAAACAATGATGCAACGTGGTTAAAACTTAAATGGATGAAGAGATGGGTTTGGTTTTGTGCTTTCAAATAACTATGGAAGAGCCTTACATTGCTGGACACAAAATATTTCATCAACGAGTAGTGTAGATCTAGCAGAGACAAAAGTCTTTATAATTAAATATATGCTTTAAAGGAATAGTCAAAGACACCTTATATTGAAAGTGATCATAAAGGTGTTTTAGATGCTTTTCTCGATCAGAATTGGAATGCAATTCAAGATGAGAGAGTTGAATTATGGATTGGAAGTGTGAATATAGAAAATAAGTAGAAAGGAGAATAAGAAATTCAAAGAGAGACATATTCTCATTCATATAATTTCAATACATCTACAAGGTATATATAGGAATTTAACTAACAATTAATACACTAATTCTTAACTACTAACTCCCAACTAACACCTAACACATTTATTACTCATATTCCAACACTCCCCCTAACATAATTTATGTTCAGATTGGATAACATAAATAAAAATAAGCAAATAATTGGCCGGTTGACATTTCTAGAAAACGACGGTGAGTCGGTTGATCTTTCTAGAAAATGCGGCTATGATGACGACATACGGTGGTGAGCCGGTTGACCTTTCTAGAAAACACGGCGACGGGGTGAGCCGGTTGACCTTTCTAGAAAACACGGCGACGAGGTGGGCCGGTTGACCTTTCTAGAAAACACGGCGACGGAACTTGGTATCAAAGCAGTAATTGATTCCTGAATACTAATATACAATTTTTTCATAAAAATAAAATTTTCACCGCTCTGATATCAAGTTGAATTATGGATTGGAAGTGAGAATATAGAAAATAAGTAGAGAGGAGAATAAGAAACTCAAAGAGAGACATATTCTCATTCATATAATTTCAATACATCTACAAGGTATATATAGAAATTTAACTAACAATTAATACACTAACTCTTAACTACTAATATCTAACACATTTATTACTCATATTCCAACAGAGAGGTCTTTTGCTAATGATGTACCAAAATCTGTTCAAATTCGGCATCATCTTGATAAGATGGGTTCCGAAAGAAGTAAACATTAAGGTGCCTCATGATATTGTGACTTTTTTTTTTTTTTGGCTACTGAGTGACTTTGGCTTTCCAAATTCAACTTTTTTTTTTTTTTTTTTTTTGGAAAATAACAAAACTAACACCCCTCAAAACTTCTAATAACAAAATTAAACTAGCATCCCTTGTGTTCAAATTTATATTTTCACAATTAAAAAAATGACTAATATGTCATTTTTCTTTGAACATCAATCCAATTAGAATTGTACAACGATAATTTAGACTCGTTTAATATTTTACGTTCAAATTGAATATTAAACGTTCAATATTATTAGAGTGTTAATTTTATTACTATAAGTTTTAAGAGTGCTATTTTTAATAATTTTCTTTTTTTTTCCTAATCATTTCACTCTCTTCTTTGCCTTCCACGTGTTTTAGTTAGTTGACATATGGAAAAAAAAAATTTACTTCATTTTTTTTTTGTATTTGTTTATTTATAACAGTAAAAAATAATAAAAATTTAAAATACATAAAAAAAAAACTATCAATTAAATACTAAAAGATTTTTTATCCGTATCATTGTTATCCAATTATGTTATAAATTGTGACCCTGGATTTAGCAAATTTTTTTTATTTTAAATTTTGTCCATAGCAAGAAATAATACTTATGCAACGGCCGAAAAGCGCGTAGATAATCCAAATCCAACGCTGACTATTTGTACTACAACTTTTTTGCTGAACGGTGGACTAGACTTCATGCAAGTAAAAGTTTTGAAGTCTTCGAGATATAAACATAAATAGAGCAAATATCACGAAGTGCGGATCACACATCGTGAAGAGATGAACAATTGTCCTGCTACGTAGTATAAATTATCTCTGTTTTTTAGCCTAGTTTTAGTTGAGCATTCAAATCATCAACATTTTAGGGTGTGATTGATTTCTTATTTCCAATTTTTGAATTTAACATTTTTAAAGAATTATTAAAAAAAAATTAAACTTCTTTGGTCAGATTTCCGATTTATTTTCTATTTTTGACAAACAATTTTCATAGGTAATAAATCAAAGTCTTATGACTTTTGTATGTTTAATAAAAAAATGATTAAAAATTTAAAAAAAATTAAATTCTAACAAATTTTTGTAAAATTACTAATTTTATAAAGTTTCAAAATATTACTTTTTTTTAGAAGTTTTTGTAAAATTTCTATTTTTAGAATTTTTTTTAAGAATTACTATATTTGGAAAGTTTAGAAAAAATTACTATATTTGGAAAGTTTTAGAAAATTTCTATTTTTAGAAAATTTTGAAAAATTACTAATTTTAGAAAGTTTTGTAATTTTTCTAATTTTAGAAAGTTTTATAAAAATACTATAATTAGAAAGTTTTGTAAAATTACTATTTTTAGAAAATTTTAAAAATTCCTACTTTTAGAAAGTTTTATGAAATTCCTATTTTTAGAAAGTTTTGTAAAATTCCTATTTTTAGAAAGTGTTGTAAAATTCCTATTTTTACAAAGTTTTGTAAAATTATTATTTTTAGAAAGTTTTGTAAAATTAATATTTTTAGAAAAATTTGCAAAATTACTATTTTTAGAAATTTTTCTAACACTTCTATTTTTAGAAAGTTTTGTAAAATTTCTATTTTTAGAATTTTTTTAAAAATTACCATATTTAGAAAGTTTAGAAAAATTACTATATTTAGAAAGTTTTATAAAATTTCTATTTTTAAAATTTTTTGAAAAATTACTAATTTTAGAAAGTTTTGTAATTTTTCTAATTTTAGAAAATTTTGTAAAATTACTATATTTAGAAAGTTTTGTAAAATTACTATTTTTAGAAAAATTTGCAAAATTATTATTTTTAGAAAATTTTGAAAAATTACTACTTTTAGAAAGTTTTATGAAATTCTTATTTTTAGAAAGTTTTGTAAGATTACTATTTTTAGAAAGTTTTGTAAATTTATTATTTTTACAAAGTTTTGTAAAATTAATATTTTTAGAAAAATTTGCAAAATTACTATTTTTAGAAATTTTTCTATAACTTCTATTTTTAGAAAGTTTTGTAAATTTTCTATTTTTAGATATATTTTAAAAATTACCTTATTTAGAAAGTTTAGAAAAATTACTATATTTAGAAAGTTTTATAAAATTTCTATTTTTTAGAAATTTTTGAAAAATTATTAATTGTAGAAAGTTTTGTAATTTTTCTAATTTAAATTTTTTTTGTAAAATTACTATATTTAGAAAGTTTTGTAAAATTACTATATTTAGAAAGTTTTATTAAATGACTACTTTTAGAAAGTTTTGTAAAATGACTACTTTTAGAAAGTTTTGTAAAATTAATAATTTTAGAAAAATTTGCTAAATTATTATTTTTAGAAAATTTTGAAAAATTACTACTTTTAGAAAGTTTTATAAAATTCTTATTTTTAGAAAGTTTTGTAAAATTTCTATTTTTATAAATTTTTTAAAAATTACCATATTTAGAAAGTTTAGAAAATTTACTATATTTAGAAAGTTTAATAAAATTTCTATTTTTAAAATTTTTTGAAAAATTACTAATTTTAGAATTTTTGTAAAATTACTATATTTAGAAAGTTTTGTAAAATTTATATTTTTAGAAAAATTTTAAAATTGCTACACCTAGAAAGTTTTAAAAATTGCTATATTTAGAAAGTTTTAAAAAATTAATATATTTAGAAAATTTAGAAAATTACTATTTTTAGAAAGTTTTGTAAAATTTCTATTTTAATAAAATTTTGAAAAATAACAATTGAAAAAATAAATATATATAGGAAATTTTGAAAAATAACTATTTTAAGAAATTTTTAAAAATTGTTATTTTTTTAAAGTTTAGTAAAATTTATAATTTTAGAAAGTTTTATAAAATTACAATTTTTAGAAAATTTTCTATTGTTAGAAACTTTTGTAAAATTTTTATTTTTTGAAAGTTTTATAAAATTTCTATTTTTAGAAATTTTTTAAAAAATTACCATATTTAGAAAGTCTTATAAAATTTCTATTTTTAAAATTTTTTTAAAATTACTAATTTTAGAAAGTTTTGTAAAATTACTATTTTTAGAAAATTTTGAAAAATTACTACTTTTAGAAAGTTTTATGAAAATTTATAATTTTAGAAAGTTTTATAAAATTGCTATTTTTAGAAAATTAAGAAAGACCTAGTTACTAACTGCATGATCGATCCGTCTATTCAAACCTCCAAAATTAAAACTTGTACAAATTGAACACAATCGGTTTATAATCAAAATAGGATCGATCCATCAATATAGGAGATCGATTCATCAATATGGGGATCGATCCAGTTTAAAAAATTGGGAGTTCAATTTTACATAGCATGGAGAGAATCTGTATGGGATCGATCTGTCTCAAAGAGGGATTGATCCATCCAATTAAAAAGACTTATAAATGTGATATACAACATCAAAAATCGTTCAATACACAACATTAAAAATCAGTCAAACAAAAGTCTATAAAAAACGCACTTAAATATATATATATGATACATGAATATTAGTCATTAAAGTGTTGTAATCACCATGAGAGACATAATATCTCGATATTTAATGTGATAAATTCTAATAATTAAAACATTACAATATAAAAAGCATGTTTGCAAAATTGCTAACATTCCGTGAACCTTATATATACATATATTAGTTCTATATATTATTATATATTAGTCATTAGCTTTATCATATATTACTATATATTAATCATATTAGCTAATGCTATTCACTCTCAACCTCTCTTGCTGCTGCTATATTTTGTTTCTTGTTTTTTATGTCTCTTCTTCTCCTTGGGTATTCTCTTAGTGTCTCATATGTCCATTTGTGTTCTTTAGGTCTCGAACTTAAAGGCTATTTGGCTTGTTGGTGGAATCTTTGTAACGATTTAATGTTTGAGTCTTGAATATTGTAACTTGTATTTTGAAACTTTTTATATAGTGAACAACATGAATGTAGGAAACCAATCACGTTAAAACCTTATGTCATTTTTCTTACTTACACCCTTCGTTGTTCATTGTGTGAATATTTTTACTTCTCTTTGAGTTCTTGCAGAATAATGTACTTTTCAAGGATTTTGTTATCTTAATATAATAGAGTGGCATATTATTTTGACATGTACTCATTTTATTCTTTGATTGAGATATTTTAAAATTAAAATTATTTCATTTAAATTTGAAATCCGTATCCAAATATGCTAATATAATCCTATTCAATGAGAAGATTACATGTCCAAATAATGTCATCATATTATATTGGGGGAATGAGACTCATTTTTCAATTTGCTTCAATGTATTTTTAGAACATATTTATTTATTCCATAAAGAAAAATAAATTAAAATAATTATCTTTTATTTGTTTACTTACAAAATAAGTTTTGATGTAATTAAAGCTTCATACAAATATAAGAAATTAAGTTACTGGTTTTTTGTAACTTAATTATGTTGAAAAAATCATAAATTAAATCATAAATTTTTTTTTAATTTTATCTTCTAAAATGAACCTCTTTAAAAATAATTAATTTTATATTAAAAATATATTTTAGTAAAATAATTATTTTTGTTTTAATTTCATAATAAAATAATAAATATAATAAAAAATAACTTAATTTTGATGAATCTTATTTTTAATTTAATTTATTTTAATTTATATTATGAATTAATTAATATATTTTTAACACACGACAAAATTGGTGTAAAGAATAATGTATAAATAAGCATGTTTATTATTTTGGTTCTTACTAAGATTGACTAGATATTATCACAGATTATAAACTCGTAGATTCGCTGTGATAGACTTTAGATTTGTTGTGCAGTTGCACTGTAAAGACCCAATCGACCCGTCAGTAAACCAATTAAATAATAAAGAGTTAATGTAGTCGTTTTCCTAACTTTTACTGACGCAAAACAGATATATTATTTAAGAATTTATATTTATCTAGTATTATAATTTATTATTTAATTATTTAAATTAACATTTAAAATTATTATTAATTATTTTAAAATCATCTAGATTGTTATTTAATTTCTTTCTCAATTATCTGTTATAAATTTTTTTGGGTCAAATTATCTGTTATAAATTGAAATATAATTATTTGACTGTTGCACTCTAATTCAGATGCGTATCTAAGTAAAATTTTGAGCACCAGCGTGAAACCAGTTTATTAGAAAAATAAATAGAATAATAACTGCCCTACTTCTCAATTATATATTATTATATGTACCGTATATCGTTTCGGATCTATCATATCTGAATGGTTTTATCTCTCCATTCATCCCTTGTAGATCTAAAACCTATAGTCTTATTTCAGATCTAATGTATCCTGTCTCGTCTCTCTCCTTCGCTTCCCTTACAGATCTACAACGTTGCTTCTCCTATGTGATCATTACAAACCTGTCTAGTTTTTCAGATCTCCTTATCTTCTCCCTTGCTCTTCACGGATGGGTATTGTTGCCTCTTCTTCTTTGCTATCTCAAACCTATCCGGTCATTTTTTGTTCTTAATTGATCATTGTTGGGGAGAATCACAGCTGTTTATATCAATAACTGATGCAATCCGTTAAGAATTTTGCAGCTCCGTCGATGGTCGTTTGAAGTGTGGTTGGCACTCAACCGATTGATGGTCAAGCCGGTTATGTGAGTTTATTGTTAAGCCGGTTATGTGAGTTTATTGTCAACCCGGTTATGTGAGTTTATTGTCAACCCGGTTATCAATGTCATCTTAGCCTCTGTTCTATCTTTGAGCCAACCAGTTTTGCAGTTGTCCTCTTCTTGCTTATTTAATCTCATCTGATACTTAAGAGAAAATAGTCTAAGTTTTTGAATCTTGTTGGGAACTGGTCAGTTCGTATTATGCATCTCTTTATGTAGCTTTTGTTTTTCTAGGGTTTGTGATTCTATTCTATTCTTTTTCTTAATTTGTTTTTTTTAAGGGAAAATTTCAAGAAATATAAGTAAGTATTTAAAATATATTAAAGTGATAAATTTATCCATTTTCTTTAAAATTATATAATACATCTACCTCCTAAAAACAGGACTTCTTTAAAAAATTCTCGTAAATCTCATATTTTGTGCCTCACTCACCTCCACCTTCATATTTACATCAACAACTTCAAACACTAACCTAAAATATTAAAAAGGTTGTGTGTGTGTATGGATTGGGTGGGATGTATCTGAGGAATTTTTGGGTAGTTTTGTCATTTCTTGTATTATTAATTTTTTATAAAATTTTTGTATTTAGTGGGATGTTTAAGACTAAATTTTGGAATTTTTCCAGAATTTTCCTTTTTGTAATCATTTTCTAATTTCTTGCATTTTCTTTTTATTATTGGGTGATTCATAATCATTGGTTTTATGATTTCAGGACCTGCTCACGTCTACAATTTCAATTCAACATGAAGCAGTCTACAGTTTCACTGTTTCAGGTACTATGTTTAGTCTATCACAGAGAATCTGGAATTTGTAATTTCAATATATTTAAGAGTTTTTTTCCCCTTTCAACCGTGGCCACAGACCTTTTTTTGTGGGCTAATACACATAGCAAACTCAACACCTAGATATATCCCTAAAAACTGAAAATACATTTCCCATTCACCCATTTAGATAACCCCAAAGGCTAATATCTGAAAGAAAAAACAACGACAAGTTAGTTTGTGTAGCAGAAATTATTGGCTAGTTGCTGAGTGTCAGGTCAATCAGGTAGATAGAAAATGGTTGGGAATATAAAGGAGATGCGTACCCCCTTCAACTGAGGCAAGTCGTAAGGCGGTATCAGAAGCCTCATAACAAATCAACATTATTTAATCATAATAACCTCAAGTATTCGTATATAGAAATCCAACCACCACTAAACATAAAGAGGACATTACTAATATTGATAAAAAATCTTGTAACTTTTCATTGAACTAAATGAACATAAAATTATATTCAGTCAGCGCTATATGTATTATAGGAAGGCATATATAATGTACTCAGTTAACAAGAAAAAAAGGCATAGAAGTGTCGAACGATAATAGATCTCTGAAAAAAAAAAAATCATTATCACTTATCACTAAAAAGAAAATTGCTTTTGGCTGAATTAAACTCTTGAAGACTTGAACTAACACTACCCAACAGCAGCAGACTATCCTTACTTTATGCTCTTTGGCTTATTTTTGTTCGCCATTCATTCAAATTGTTTTCGAACATTGCATAATTAACATCACATGGCATTCGTCCCATTGCAATTTTCTCCATTATTGTACCAATAGTTTCCTCTGGATTTCCTTTGATTTTGTCAGTTAAGCTCAAGTCTTCAGTTTCATTTTCTTCCACTTTTTTCTTGATAGTTTCATAAACTTGTTTAGACAATGCAGCCCAAGTCTTTACCATTGCAACTTCTTCAAGACACTCACTTATCGACATGTTTTCAGCAAGTTTGATTTGAATTGTCTTGAATCGAACACCTTCAATGATCATAATCAATATTCTCCATATGTGATTGCATGTTTTATCATCTTTGTCATCTTGAACCGTTGCTAGATGCAAAACAGCGTGAAACAGTTCATTTTTTCCCAATGTCAATTTTGTAATTTTCCCGTAATGGAAGCTGTTTATTATTGGAATATCCCCATTATCATTGCTGAAACTGTGCACATATAGATCTTCAGTATTCACATGCAGTGTGATTTTCTTATTTGACGTACGTAACACAATGTCAAAATATTCATCCATTCGTCCATTCATTAGATAAGTGAATGTTTTGTCTTCGATTTGTATATGTCGTACGTTCTTAGGTCTTTGCTTTAGTTTTCCTCTTATTCTCTCAATCAATTTTGTATACGACCCATCCTTCGTACAATTTAGTAAAGCTTCAACATCTATGCGTTCTTTGAATATTGGAGGCATTTCTGCAAAAATAATTAGTAAAATCATTAAGTTGATAACAAAATATAACAATTAGTAAATAACTCTTTCAGCTATTGAACGGGCCCAATTTGGAATTGTAAATCTGGGTTTTCAACTTTTTTATCTCATATTAACCATCACCCACTTTTTAAAATGTTTTGTTATTATTAGGGATCATGCATAAGAAATAACCATTGAAGAGATTTGAGCAAATTCATCATGAACCATCCCATTTGAAGTGAAAGTATATAGTCATGGCGTTTCTGTGTGGACTACATGGCATTAAACAAAGCAATCGTGCCAGATAAGTATCATATTCCTGTTATTGATGAACTTTTGGTGAGTTATGTGGAGCTCAAATTTTTTCAAAACTAGACTTACAATCTGGTTACCATCAGATTCGGGTCACATAGAGTGACATTCTGATAGGTCACAAGTCCATGTTACCTATTCTAGGAGGAAGGGTAAAATGGGAAGTGCTGAGGTGTAATTCTGTTATGTTTTTTTGTTATGATTTCTGTTAGAGGAGAGAGAAGGAAATGCTCTTTAAAAACAGCTTGCAAGATGCGTGTAGGGTATTGAAAATTATTGAGTTTTGGTTCTTAGGAGAGTCTCAAGCCTGCGAATGCTTGGTGTTATCTCTTTATAATTTCAGTTTGGAATTAAATAATAGTATCACTCTTCATTACTTACAAATCATTTTCCTGATTAATCTTCTTGAGGTTGCTATATTTGTGATTGAACTGTTCAGGTTTTGTGAGAATGTGAACTGATTTTCAGGGTGTATCAAGTTGGTATCAGAGCAGTCACCTAGACCGGTTAGGCTGAGGGAGGGCTGCTACCACGGGTTAAGCCGTTGGATCCGCAAAGCCACCTACCGACGTAGTCGTCGGTTCCGAGGAGGGGTGGTATTGTTATGAACTAATTGAGTCCCACATTGGTAGTATGGGCTATCTGTGTGGGCTTTATAACCAAGTAGGCATCCTCCCCTTGACAAGCGCTTATTAAGGGTGAGTTCTATTTGCTTGGTTGTAACAATTGGTATCAGAGCAACGAAACTGGAAAAATGGTAGCAAAGAATGTGGCTCAACGGATGGATGCAATTGAAGAAGTAGTGGACTCGGTGCAGGAAAAACTAAACCAAGAAATGGGAAGCTTAAGGGAAGAATTACAGAACATGAATAAACGTTTTGATCAACTCATCAAACTGCAAGAAAATACTACCCAGAATGCTTCATCGTCTAACGGAAAAGCTAAAGAAGGGATGGTGCTTAGTCCGATGGTAGGAATGCATCAGACAAGCGGTGGTGATTCTACCTTCTCGGGGTCACGACCAGATTTTCGATTTAGGAAGCTTGAAATGCCCATATTTGATGGTAGTAATCCAGATGGGTGGTTGTTGAAAGCAGAACGCTATTTCTCCTTCCATCGATTCACAAATGAGGAGAAAATAGAAGTGGCTGTGCTTTGCTTTGAAGGGGATGCACTGCTATGGTACCAGTGGGAAAACAAGAAACGTACCTTTGTGCTATGGGAAGAAATGAAGCTTTTAATCCTCAAACAATTTCGTTCAACCCAAACTAGAACAATCTACGAACAATGGTTGGCGTTGGAGCAGGAAGGTAGCGTGAGAGATTATCGAAGGAAGTTTATTGGGCTCTTAGCTCCTCTAGAAGGCGTTTCTGAGGAAGTAGCACTTGGAAATTTCATAAATGGGCTGAAGCTCGAAGTAAGAGTGGAGGTAAGGATTATGGATCCTCATAACTTGGGCCAGGCCATGGAACTAGCCCAGAAAATAGAGGAAAAGTTGATGACCCAAACCCATATCCAACGCAATAACAGAAGTGGATACGCGGGAGGTTTCAGAAATGGAATTAATAATCGCGACAACCAGGGAAGCTCGCGAATCCCCTTCGCGCTTGTGGGTGGTGGTCGACCGGCGATGGGTGTTGCTCGGCCGGCTTTGGGTGGAGCAGCAATGGGTGGTGCTCGGCCATCGTGGGGGGAGCAGCAGCAAATTCGAAATTTCTGGGTGAAGTTCGGCGCCTCACTGATTCAGAACTTCAAGCCAAACGAGAACGAGGACTTTGTTTTCGCTGTGATGAAAAATGGGGACCGGGACACAAATGCCAGAAAAAAGAATTAAGCGTTTTGCTCACCCATGACTTGGAGGAAGAGGATGTTTCAGACGACCTGCCAGTGGATACAGAAATGGAGTTGGAGGAGGCTGAAATCAGTCAAGAAATAGAGGTATCACTTAATTCAGTTGTGGGGTTAACCAATCCTAAGACTATGAAATTAAAGGGATTAATTGGTCAGTAGGAAGTAGTGACGTTAATTGACCCAGGTGCTACTCATAATTTTATTTCGTCTGAATTAGTTGAGCAGCTGAAATTACCCATTTCTAAAACAAATGTTTATGGAGTGACGTTGGGTACTGGAAATTCTGTTCACAGCGAGGGAATTTGCAAAGGAGTATCATTGCAATTGCAAGGCATTAATATTGTGGATGATTTCTTGCCTCTAAGATTGGGTAGTTCTGATGTAATTTTGGGAATACAATGGCTCGAGACGTTGGGAATGACTCATACTAATTGGAAGCTTCAGGTGATGAAATTCAGCTTAGGCCAAGAAACAGTAACTTTGCGAGGAGACCCTTCTTTGGGTAAATCATTAGTATCCTTGAAAACAATAATGAAAACAATTAAGAATGAGGGTACAGGCATCCGGGTTGAACTTAATGGAATAGATCTACAATATGACGGTCAGGATATGGTGCCTCAATTTCTAAGTCCAATATTGACTGAATATGAGGCAGTATTCACTATACCACAAGGGTTACCACCTTCTCGGGGTCACGAACATTTTATTATGCTGAAAGAGGGCAACCCTCCTATTAGTGTACGGCCATATCGATATCCTCATGTTCAGAAGGATGAGATCGAGCGATTGATTAAGGAAATGCTTACAGCCGGTATCATACAGGTCAGCAATAGTCCATTTTTCAGCCCAGTTTTATTAGTCAAGAAGGATGGATCTTGGAGTTTCTGCGTAGACTACCGTGCTCTCAACAAAGTCACTATCCCAGATAAGTATCCTATCTCGGTCTTTGATGAACTACTTGATGAACTAAAGGGTGCATGTATTTTCTCAAAGCTTGATTTAAAGTCAGGTTATCACCAAATTAAGGTCAAGGATGCAGACATTCACAAAACGGCTTTCAGAACTCATGACGGCCACTATGAATTTTTGGTGATGCCGTTTGGTCTCACGAATGCCCCAGCAACTTTCCAATCACTTATGAATGATGTATTCCGACCCTATCTCAGGAAATTTGTTGTGGTCTTCTTTGATGATATCTTGATTTATAGTGCAAATGAGGACCATCAGTCACACTTGGCCCAAGTATTAAGTATTTTACAAAAAAACCATTTGTTTGCCAACCGTAAGAAATGCGAGTTCGGAAAAACTCGAGTGGCATATTTGGGGCATATAATCTCAGGCGAAGGAGTGGCAGCCGACCCTAGCAAGATCCAGTCAATGATTTCATGGCCAACACCCACCAACCTATGGGAATTGAGGGGATTTTTAGGGTTGACAGGTTATTACAGGAAGTTTGTAGCCGGATACGCCCAAATTGCTTTACCTTTAACCGAACAACTCAAGAAAGACAAATTTGGGTGGAATGAAGAGGCTGAAAAGGCTTTTGTGGAGCTTAAACATGCAATGACTCAGGTACCAGTGTTGGCAATGCCTGATTTCACACAACCTTTCATTACTGAGACCGATGCCTCGGGGTTTGGATTGGGGGCCGTTCTTATACAAGGGCAGCGCCCAGTCGCATTTTTCAGTCACACACTTGGGCTGCAAGCACGATTGAAGTCCATTTATAAGAAAGAACTGATGGCGATAGTGTTTGTAGTAATGAAGTGGCGACCTTATTTGTTAGGCCGAAGATTTGAGGTGCGGACTGATCAACAAAACTTGAAATTTCTTTTGGAGCAGAGAAATGTGGGCAACGAGTATCAAAAGTGGGTGACCAAGCTGATGGGGTACAATTTTGACATCTAGTACCGAAGTGGGGCTAGTAATAGAGTGGCTGATGCACTCTCACGTATTCCTGAGAACACGGAGTGTTGTGCAGTGTCAGTACCGCAGTGGCAGCATTGGGAGTCGTTACAAACTGAGCTAAACCAAGATGAATTCCTTGTCAAGCTACGAGAGGACATTAGTTCTGGCAACCAACTACATGTGGGGTTTTCAGTGGAGCACGGCATTTTGTTTTACAAAGGTCGCCTAGTAATACCACAACACTCACAGCTATTGACTTTGCTTATTGGTGAGTTTCATAATTCCCCAATTGGTGGCCATTCAGGGGAAACCAAAACTTATCAGCGGATGGCAGCCGAGTTGTATTGGGTCGGTATGTGTAAGGATATTGTAAGGTACGTTCAAAACTATACTGTATGCCAACAAAACAAACATTTGGCCACCACACCTGCAGGTTTGCTACAACCTATCCCCCTTCCAGCTCAAGTTTGGGACGAACTTACCATGGATTTCATCGAAGGGTTACCTCGTTCTGACGGAATGGATACCATATTGGTTGTGGTCGATAGACTAAGCAAATATGCCCATTTCATTGGTCTGAAGCACCCTTTTACCGTTGTAACGGTGGCTGGGATTTTTGTCAAAAAGGTTGTAAAGCTCCATGGTATTCCTCAATCTATTATATCTGACAGAGATCGAGTGTTTCTCAGTCATTTTTGGGGCGAGTTGTTTAGACTGAATGGCACAACCCTTAAGCGGAGCACTGCCTATCATCCACAGACCGATGGACAAACAGAAGTTGTTAATCGTTGTTTGGAAACGTACTTGCGTTGCTTTGCATCCGAACAGCCACGTACTTGGGCTCATTGGTTAGCGTGGGCTGAATATTGGTATAATACTTCCTTCCATTCATCTACCCGATGTACTCCATTTCGGGCTTTGTATGGGCGTGATCCTCCCCAGCTCATTCGCTACGAACAGGGCATGACTGCAGTCTCCTTGGTTGACCAAGTGTTGGAAGATCGAGATGCCATCTTTGATGACCTACGCATGCACTTATTGCGAGCCCAACAGAAGATGAAATCTCAGGCTGACTGTAAAAGGCACCATTTGGAGTTTGCAGTTGGGGATATGGTGTTCTTGAAGCTGAAACCATACCGACAGCGCTCCTTATCCAAACGTAAGTATGAGAAATTGGCTGCCCGTTGTTCTTCACCGCATAGGAAAGGTAGCCTACAAGCTAGAACTGCCCTCTACTGCCACTATCCATCATGTTTTTCATGTTTCACAATTGCGCCAAGCTTGTGGCGTTGCTCACTCTTCCACAGTGCGTCCTAAGAGTCAGGGCCGTTTTGGTGATGTTGAGGTTTTACTGAAATGGAAGTCCTTACCCACATATGAAGTAACTTGGGAGGATTTCTACATGATTCAAAAGCAGTTTTCAGATTTTCACCTTGAGGACAAGGTGAATGTTTGGGCGGCGGATAATGATAGGCCACAAGTCCATTTTACCTATTCTAGGAGGAAGGGTAAAATGGGAAGTGCTGAGGTGTAATTCTGTTATGTTTTTTTGTTATGATTTCTGTTAGAGGAGAGAGAAGAAAATGCTCTTTAAAAACAGCTTGCAAGATGCATGTAGGGTATTGAAAATTATTGTGAGTTTTGGTTCTTAGGAGAGTCTCAAGCCTCTCGAATGCTTGGTGTTATCTCTTTATAATTTCAGTTTGGAATTAAATAATAGTATCACTCTTCATTACTTACAAATCATTTTCCTGATTAATCTTCTTGAGGTTGCTATATTTGTGATTGAACTGTTCAAGTTTTGTGAGAATTGTGAACTGATTTCCAGGGTGTATCACATTCCTAAGACAGCGTTCCGAACGCATGATGGCCATTATGAGTTTTTGGTGATGCCATTTTGGCCTTACTAATGCGCCAGCTATATTTCAATCCCTTATGAACTGTTTCGACCATATCTCAGAAAATTTATTTGGTGTTCTTTGATGACATTTTGGTTTACAGTGCTACCGAGGACGCACACCGAAAACATGTGTCACAGGTTCTGGGTATATTACAAAAGAATAACCTGTTTGCAAATCGAAAGAAATGTGAATTTGGGAAAACTCAGCTTGTGTACTTGGGTCACATAATTTCCAGAGATGGACTTGCGGTTGAACCTAGTAAAGTCTAGGCTATGGTTTCTTGGCCTTTCCTCACCAACTTAAGGGAGTTACGTGGGTTCTTAGGGTTGACTAGGTATTAAAGAAAGTTTGTTGCGGGATATGCTAAGATTGCTTTGTCATTGACGAAGGAACTAAAAAAAGATAAATTTGGGTGGAATGAGGGAGCCATACAAGCTTTTGATGACTCGAAGAAAGCTATGATTACAGCTCCGGTGTTAGCAATGTTCGATTTTGCCCAACCATTCGTCATTGAAACTGACGCGTTGGGAATTGGGTTAGGAGTTGTTCTCCAACAAGGACAACGATCTGTTGCTTTCTATAGCCAAACCTTAGGACCCCAAGCTCGACAAAGTCTATTTATGAAAAAGAGTTGATGGCCATAGTGTTTGTAGTCTTGAAATGGCGATCCTATTTGCTCGGTAGGCGATTCATAGTCCAAACTGACCAAAAAAGTTTGAAGTACTTACTCGAACAATGAATTGTTGGGGCTGAATATCAAAAGTGGGTCACCAAGCTTATGGGTTATGATTTTAAAATCCAATACCGTAGTGACGCTAGTAATCGTGTAGCAGATGCCCTTTCGCGAATCCTAGAAAAAGGGGAATGCTCAGCCTTACAAGTTCCCAATGGCAACATTGTGATGTTTTTACAAGCAGAGATGGCCCAGGATGAGTTTATTAAAAAGTTACGCAATGAGATCATTTCCAATACCCAGAAGCATGTTGGTTTCACCGTCGAGCAAGGCATATTGTCTTACAAGGGACGCCTCGTCATTCCTCGCACCTCTAGTCTTATTGCAGTTATTATTGGCACATTCCACAATTCTCCAATTGGTGGTCATTCAGGGGAATCCAAAATGTACCAACGAGTCGCGGCAGAGTTATATTGGGTGGGAATGCGCAAAGATGTCATTTAGTTTTAAATGACCTTTGGATGCATTTGTTGTGGGCACTACAACAGATGAAGATTCAGGCAAATAAGACAAGACACCTGGTTGAATATGCGGTAGGAGACTTGCTTTTATGGCCCTTATAAGATTTTGCAACGAGTTAGCTAGGTTGCTTACAAACGGGAATTGCCCTCTTCAACTACTCTACATCCTGTTTTCCATGTTTCTCAGTTGCGACAAGCTTGCGGGGTTGCACATTCCTCTCCCATGATTCCACCCAGCTGACCTCTGAGTTGGAGTTGGTTGTGGAGCTTGAACTGCTATTGGGGATCTGCTCAAAAGTCCTTGGCCAATCGGGAGAGATAGAGGTGTTATTGAAATGGAAAACCTTACCGGAGTATGAAGCAACTTGGGAGGATTTTCACATGATACAACAACAATTTCCAACATTTCATCTTGAGGACAAGGTGAAAGTTTGGGCGGGGGTATTGATAGATCACCAATCCGTTTCACTTATTCTAGGCGTAAGGGGTAATTTGGGTAATGTTTAGCTGCTTTTTGTTTGTGAGGCAATTCTGTTATGAGGGAGTGAATGGTAAGGAAGTTAGTTAGAGGAGAGAGAAGGGGAATAATAGGATTTAAGCAACAAGTCCGCGCCGCATGAGTATGTATTCGTCAATTTTGTATTGAGCTCAGTTCTTTTGGGAGAGACTCCAAGCCTCTCGAATGCTTGATTATTTTCTAGAATCTATCCTGAGATTAATACTAAAATCTTTTCCTAATTTTTATTGATTAGTTTGTTTGCTGCATTAATTTGTTCTATTGCTATTATTTTGTTTACAGTTTCTGATTTTCCTATCACTATGACTCTTCTTGAGAGTTCTATTAAAGGAAAGTAGAGAATAGTTACAAGAATGATCAAAAAAGTGCTCTCTGCCTAACACTTCACGACTTAGTGACCTAGGAGGTGACACAAGACATTATTTTGTGAACAAGAGCTAAAGCTTAATTCTTAGCAAGAGAACGACAACTAGAAATAAGAAAATAAAACAGACAGCAAACAATGACAAAATGCAAAGCTTCATGCCTATCTCCTGCATCTTTATTGACGTAGGGGCTTGATTGTCCTTTTAACTACTCTTTATGTGCTATTTTATTTTTGCTAGCTCTTTGTTAGAATAATTACATTTTAGTGCATTTAGCATGTTTTGATGATTGGCATGTAGTGACTCAAAACTAACATTTATGTCATATACTAAGAATAGTGACTGATCTTGGTAGATTTGGATGTATGAACTTTATTCCTTTTGTTTGTTTCAAGTTAATGAAGTTTTCCCACAGGAATTATGCTGACACACTCATTCCTTTCTTGAAAATTTTCCTTGAATTCTTAGGATTAATCAAACTTCTTGGTCGGGTTTTTCCGTGAGCTTTTTCTACTTGGAGATTGAAGATGAAGTCATCACCCATGAAGTTTCAGAAGCATCAATTGGTAATGCTTTATTGGAATCCCTTCGTGACGAAGAGAAGAGACATGGGACCAGATTTCATAATTTTGCCAAAGCAACCCGACAAACCCTGTCACAAAGTGGGTGTTGTAAAGGGGCAGAGAAAGGTTCGGGGCGTTTGACGGGCTCTGGTTAAGTCTATGAAGTGGAGATTTCAGGTTGGGTTGCATTTTTTGCAAGTGTCTTATCAATAGATGGGGTTTTCTTGACTTATTTCAGGTTGGGTTGGGTTGCATTAAACTACCTGACTGATCTCTTGTATCACACATCTGTGAATTTTTTTAGTACGAAGACAAGCCAAGTAGGTTTCGACTTATATGCATTTTTTGAGCTACTTTATTGATATATGAAGACTTTGGTTTTGTTTCGCACACTTTAGGTATGCTCTTTTGTATATTAAATTGTTGATTCTCAGCGACAGTTCCACCCGAACTACTTGGGTTGTTGGTAGGGGTGGCAATTTTTGACACGACACGAAAAATACGATACGAATTCGCACGAACTAAATTTGGGTCAAAAGTGGGCCAATCCGAATTGACCCGAAAAAAACAGGTCAACATTGGGTCGGCGCCGGGTCAACCCGAGCAACCCGTTTTGTTATTAAAAAAAAAAAACAGCTAAATGAATATGTTGACTGCTGACTGACGCTGAACCAAATAGTCCAGTTATTTCACTAAGTTTATATTTAAGGTGGTTAGGGTTTGGTATTGATTCTTTTCGTGCGGACCGACGGGACGGTAGTAAGCAACTTCGCTAATCTAAACAGCAATGGGTATGGAAAAAGCTCCAAACTTTGATTTCTTTTCTGTTTTCTTTCTCTTGAGGATTTTAATTTATTCGATTCTGAATTTGTTGTTTGTGTTTTTTGTTGTATTGAAAAATATGTGGCAGCAAGAATCAAAGTTCATGAATTGAGGCAAAAATCAAAGTAGAATCTGTTAAATCAGCTCAAAGATCTCAAAGCTGAGTTGGCTCTCCTCCATGTAGCCAAGGTTACTGGAGGCGCACCCAATAAGCTTTCAAAAATGTAAGTATTTTCTTTCTATTTGCATTTATTTTGATGTTGTGCGCTTCAGTGAGAAATTGGTGTATCGAAACTGAATTATATGTATAATGAAGAAAATTTTCTTTTTCTTTTTTTGGGTTATTTATTTTGAAGTGTTTTTAATTTTCGATTTATCACTGTGGGCTGTTTTGTGTTTTTTTATAGCAAGGTGGTGAGGCTTTCGATCGCTCAGGTGTTAACGGTGATATCACAAAAGCAGAAGGCAGCACTAAGAGAAGCTTACAAGAACAAAAAGTTTTTGCCTCTTGATCTGCGTCCTAAGAAGACCAGGGCCATCCTCAGAAGGCTTACCAAACACCAGGTAGCTTTCTTAGTATTTGTTGTTTTTTCATATTTTCTTATTTGCAAGTTGCAGTCCCCGAATAGACTTCTATTTTTTATGTTGGAATTTTGATTTTTCTGTTTAGCTGCTGAGAATATCTTTAAAATGGTGGATTGTTAATTCTGGTAAATGTTAAATTTGGTTGTACTAATCTGATCACTAGTTTAATTGTTGGCCATTTTCGTATTTTAATTTGAATATGCAAAATGGGTCCATTTTTAATTGTTGAATTGTTTCCAGGCTCATTTAACTACTCATAATGTCATATGCAAACTGTTTTACGCGAATGCATTATTATGCTTTATTTATATTTGATTTCAGTACAAGTTTATTTTTTTTAATGCAGCTATGAATATTTGTATAGTTTAGATTAAAAGTGCAGTTTGTATTTGTATACTTATGTTGTGTTATGTTTGCTTCAGGCATCTTTGAAGACCGAATGGCAAAAAAAGAAAGAGATGTATTTCCATCTGCTGTATATCTATCTTCTCAATTATTTAGAATTAGCCGTACTCATATATATCTTCTCAATTAATGTTGTATATTTCTGCAATATATCTTGTCTAGTACCATTTGCCTGCAGAACCTTGTAGTCATGGTGATTAATTCCTCTTTTTTGTGTATTTGCTTTTCTAGTTCTAGTTCGGGTTGGGTTTCATATTTGTGACCTGTTTTCAATTCGGGTCGTGTTCGGGTTTAACATTATCGGGTCGGGTTGAAAATGAGTTGACCCGAACATGACCCGTTTGACACGAACTGCCACCCTTAATTGTTGGTACTGGCATTCCCTTCTCTAAGCATAGAAATTTCTGGGTGTAGATTCAGAAAAGGGTCTTTACTTTGATAGGACTTGCATTGGAATTGGTAGAACACTTCTAACCAACTATAAATACACCGAATTGCTTAGCATTAAAAGATGAAATTAACAGTTTACAAGAGAAATGAAAATGACTAACCGTTTGTAACTTAAATTCTTGAAAGAGGGCAAGAGCTGAGCAGCGTCAACAATGTGCAGCTTAACTTAAATTCTTGAAAGAGGGCAAGAGCTGAGCAGCGTCAACAATGTGCAAAAGCTGCGGCGGCGTTCTTTTTATGAGAATTTTATTACCTTCTTTTATGTGTAGTAATATTTTTAGAAATAACGCTTTCATTTTATTATTTTTCATTCCTAAAAGTATTTTTGATTCTAATAATATCGACAATTAAAAATTTTATTTTTCTCTTCATTATATTTGTCACCTTTCATCTTTTTTGATGAATTTTATTTGTAAAACATTTTATACTTTTATCTTTTTTTTTTATTTTTTTATTTTTATTTTTTATCTCCGGCCGATTGAAGATAGAGAGAGAGAAAGTCATAAAACCATTTTTAGTGATGGCATAATTACCCCTTCTTTCTCTCAATATCAATTGTATCATATTAACTTCCTAATTGCTTTCACCCATGATTTGTACTTTTCACATATTTTCAATAGCATTTTACAATAACTCTCACATATTTTCAAATCACCCATGATTTGAGAAAATATTTTCAATAACTTTCTAAATCTTTTTTCTCAAATAATATATTGCGAAATGAGGGTTTGATTTTTTGAATTAATCGGAGAATGTAGTGGAGTGGTTCAGAGTTAAAATCACAACCTGTTTCAACAAGTTGCATAAATTACATTTATCTTATGTAAAAAAAAAATTACTATTTTTTTTAAAGTTATTATTTAATTTAAAAAAAATGGCTTTTAATAAAAAAAGAAGAAAATATTATAAATACTTAATATTTTTAATCTAAATTAGACTTTATTTGCAATTATATTTTTATTTAAAATTTACCTCTTTATATATATTACTCAAAAATACATGCGTTATATATAAATTATTTTATTTATTTTAATTAATTTTTATATTAAATTTAAAATTAATTGCCTTATACTTCCAAATTAATTATAATAATAAAGTAATATTTAGAAAATTAATATTTTTAGAAAGTTTTGTAAAATTAAAATTTTTAGAAAACTTTGAAAATTACTACTTTTAGATAAAATTGTTATTTTTAGAAATTTTTAAAAAATTACCATATTTAGAAAGTTTAGAAAAATTACCATATTTAGAAATTTTTATTTTTAGAAATTTTTAAAAAATTACTAATTTTAGAAAATTTTATAAAATTACTATATTTAAAAAGTTTTGTAAAATTAATATTTTTAGAAAGTTATGTAAAATTAATATTTTTAGAAAAATTTGCAAAATTACTATTTTTAGAAAATTTTGAAAAATTACTACTTTTAGATAAAATTAATATTTTTAGAAAGTTATGTAAAATTAATATTTTTAGAACAATTTGCAAAATTACTATTTTTAAAAAATTTTGAAAAATTACTACTTTTACATAAAATTCCTATTTTTAGAAAATTTGCTATTTTTAGAAAGTTTAGTAAAATTATTATATTTAGAAAGTTTTATAAAATTACTATTTTTAGAAAGTTTTGTAAAATTACTATATTTTGAAAGTTTTGTAAAATTAATTTTTTTAGAAAAAATTGAAAAATTATTATTTTTAGAAAATTTTGAAAAATTACTATTTTTTAGATAAAACTCCTATTTTTAGAAATTTTTATAAAATTGCTATTTTTAGAAAATTTTCTATTTTTAAAAAGATTTTTAAAATTTCTATTTTTAGAAATTTTTTAAAAATTACCATATTTAGAAAGTTTTATAAAATTTCTATTTTTAGGTAGTTTTGAAAAATTACTAATGTTAGAAAGTTTTGTTATTTTTCTAATTTTAGAAAGTTTTGTTATTTTTGTAATTTTAGAAAGTTTTGTAAAATTACTTTATTTAGAAAGTTTTGTAAAATTACTATTTTTAGAAAATTTTATAAAATTGCTATTTTTAGAAAATTTAGAAAATTTTGTATATTTAGAAATTTTTTAAAAATTACCATATTTAGAAAGCTTAGAAAAATTACTATATTTGGAAAGTTTTTAAAATTTCTATTTTTAAAAATTTTGAAAAAAAAAAAAAAACTAATTTTAGAATGTTTTGTAATTTTTTAATTTTAGAAAGTTTTGTAAAATTACTATATTTAGAAATTTTTGTAAAATTCTTATTTTTAGAAAGTTTTATAAAATTTCTATTTTTAGAAATTTTTTTAAAATTTCTATTTTTAGAAATTTTTAAAAAATACTAATTTTAGTAAGTTTTGTAATTTTTTAATTTTAGAAAGTTTTGTAAAATTACTATATTTAGAAAGTTTAGAAAAAATACTATTTTTAGAAAAAATTTAAAAATTATCATATTTAGAAAGTTTAGAAAAATTAGTATATTTAGAAAGTTTTATAAAATTTTTATTTTTAGAAATTTTTGAAAAATTACTAATGTTAGAAAGTTTTGTAATTTTTCTAATTTTAGAAGGTTTTGTAAAATTTATTAGAAAATTTTGAAAAATTATTATTTTTAGTAAGTTTTAAAAAATTGGTATTTTTAAAATTTTTTTGTAAAATTTATATTTTTAAAAAATTTCTAAAATTTCTAATTTTGGAAAATTTTGTAAAATTGCAATTTTTTGAAAATTTTGTAAAATTGCAATTTTTTGAAAGTTTTAAAAAATTGTTATTTTTAGAAAGTTTGAAAAATTACTATTTTTAATA
Organism: Elaeagnus macrophylla; assembly: GCA_029378325.1. NCBI lineage: Eukaryota > Viridiplantae > Streptophyta > Magnoliopsida > Rosales > Elaeagnaceae > Elaeagnus > Elaeagnus macrophylla. The sequence goes on along the minus strand of CM055648.1, from coordinate 22,788,023 downwards.
AGTTTCGCAAAATTTCTTGTTGTAGAAAGTTTTGTAAATTATATTTTTAGAAAATTTTGTAAAATTTCTAATTATAGAGAGTTTGAAAAAATTACTCTATTTATAAAATTTTGAAAAATTATTATTTTTAGAAAGTTTTGTAAAATTTCTATTTTTAAATTTTTTTGTAAAATTTCTATTTTTAGAAAATTTTATAAAATTAATATTTTTAGAAAGTTTTGTAAAATTTCTTAATTTTTTTTAAAATTACTATTTTTAGAATTTTTTGTAAAATTTCTATTTTTAGAAAGTTTTGTAAAATTTCTATTTTTAGAAAGTTTTATAAAATTGCTATTTTTAGAAAGTTTTATAAAATTGCTATTTTTAGAAAGTTTTATAAAATTGCTATTTTTAGAAAGTTTTATAAAATTGCTATTTTTAGAAAGTTTTGTAAAATTAATATTTTTAGGAAGATTTGTAAAATTACTATTTTTAGATAGTTTTGAAAAAAAAATTTATTAGAAAGTTTTAAAAAATTGCTATTTTTACAATGTTTTGTATAATTTCTATTTTTAGAAAGTTTTGAAAAATTGTTTTAAAAAAGATGTCATTTTTAGAAATTTTTAAAAAGATGCCCCTTTTAGAAAGTTTTAAAAAATTGCTACTTTTAGAAAGTTTTGAAAATCTATTTTTAGAAAATCGTAAAAATGCTAATTTTAGAAATTTTGGAAAAATTTCTCTTGTTAGAAAATTTTGAAAAATTATTATTTTTAGAAAGTTTTAAAAAATTGGTATTTTTAAAATTTTTTGTAAAATTTTTATTTTTAGAAAATTTTGTTAAATTTCTATTTTTAGAAAATTTTATAAATTTTTATTTTTTAAAATGTCAATACTTCCGAATTGAGTTTAATGCCAGACTCTAATCTTTCTTTCTATCTAACTACTAAAACATTTGAGCTTTTATTATTATAAGACCCTTAATCAACTTATAGCAAACAGTAGTATAGCAAATGGACTATAAGAGACCGAATCATTCAATTTTAATAATTTTATTAAATAAATGGTCCGATTCTATTTGATTAAGTTATAAAAATAGTTTATTTTAATTATTATTTTTTTTAATTAAAAATTAAACTAAATCAGACCATGGACACCCTTGAAAAAAGTTTTTAATTACGGATCTAATAAGCCTAGAGGGGGGTGAATAGGTTATTTTCAATTTTCAACAAATATTATATAATCTAATCACAACGGCCAGACATGCAATCGCGTGTAAAGATAAATGCGGAATAATAAAACGACACACGATATTTTTAGGTGGAAACAACCTAGGCCACAACAATGACCTAAGAGGAAAACCACCGGTCCACCGGACCACCTAACTATCCACTATGAAAATAATGTTCAATTACAACCATAGAGTCCAGAAACTACCCGTCGCAGATAGATCCCCCTTTCTGTAATTTACTTACGAGCCGCTTGCTCCTTTCACAGCCTCCAATAGTTAGATTTCTGGATCCGGACCAACGTTCCGATCTACTTGAGTCACACAAGATCAACCGAACCCGTCACCTTCGGTAATTTCGAGTCACACGAAATACCGAACCTGTCACCTGTAACGTTAGCACAAAAACACAAGTGCAATGTGTGTCCTAGAGCGGATTCAAACAATAAACAATCCTAACTAGCAGATTCAATAACATGCGATGTAAAAACAGGATCAGCTAGCAAACTCTAGAACATTCAATATTAAGCTCAATATCATGCAAATCAGTTAGGCATATGAATAAAACATGAAAAAGCCTAAGAACAATAGATGAAGAGAATAAGCACAATTCAGATGCTAGAAAGTATTAGTGCTGTATAATTCTAAATGCTCAAGTTGATTAATTATGCACAAACATCCCTTCACTTATATAGAGTCCAATCCTAGCTCAAATAGGATTTGCAATTCACTATAACTCTACTCATATCAGGATTTAGTTCTCAAAAGAATTCTTCTCATGCAATGATTCTATTCACATCAGCATTTATTTCTCACAAGAATTCTACTCATACAAGGATTCCACAATTAAAATAATCCTACGCAAATAAGGACTCTATTTCCAAAACACTTTTATTCACACAAGGATTCTACTCACTTAACACTTCTACTCATACTAGAATTTTGCTTTCTCATTAAATGAGTCAAATTGATAAAAGTAACACATGTGTCGAATACACAAAAAGAGTTTGAGTAGGAATATAATACTGGCTCGATCGATCTACAGGCCGTCTCGATCGATCGAGAAGGTCTCGATCGATCGATACACAAAACTCGATCGATCTAACTCAAACAGAGAGAACCTGGATCGAAGTTGTTCTATACTCGATCGATCGAAAAGGGTTCGATCGATCGATCCAATTGCTCGATCGATCCAGTCCAAACAGAGAGCACCTAGATCGAAGTTGTCTCAGTCTCGATCGATCGACCACTCGATCGATCGATCAATACTCTCGATCGATCGACCAACATGTGCACAATTACATTTTTCGTTACGATCCATACTAAGTGTCGTGCTTAATTGTGTGAAGATGTATGCATGATATAATATTATACCTGTCATATGAGCGTTCCAAGCTTGATGACTCCATCACCATGTATCGTCTGATTAATCGGTGAATTCCTATTCTAGATTACAATCAAACATTTTGTCCACGAAAATTGTCAATACAAAATAAACCTTACAACCCTTAATTACAATAATATAGAAAGGAGAAAAGAATATTTAATCCACCGTATACCTATATATATATATAGTAACAGTATATATGTATAAACTGTGTAGAAAAAAACGGTTACAGCAAGTTAATAACTTAAAAAGGGGTCCTAAATTAAATTAAAAAAAAAAAAAAAAAATCCTTAGTGTATAACAACCCAAAATAATTTCCCCATTTGTTTATTTAGGCACTCATGTTTCGATAAAATAAAAAAAAAGTTTGCATTCATTTCCTCATGTTCAGCACCAAGAACTCAAAAAATGGCAACCTAAGAAGCTTTCCCAAGGGCATGGGTTCCATATTCCTTAGAACATTAACCTTTGACAACGACAACGGATTCTGAACTTTTGGTGCCATCGGAACAGCGCTAGAAACATCAGATATAGGCAGCAGGCAGTTGGCAAGAAGAGCATTCCCAGTTGCAGTAACGTAGCTCTCCCAGTAATGTGCTGGTTGGATCTCGTTAACAGCATCGAGATCGATTTCAAAGAGATCTTCATCATCTTCTATATCATTGATGAATTCTGCAAGTTCTTCAAAATCTCTAAAAGATGACATGGTTGAATGGTTTCTTAAATTTGTATAGAGGGGTATTCCATTTATACGTTTCATTTTGAACAAGAGGTTGGCTTGGTGGTCAGTGGTAAGTAGAACGCTCTTCAACAAATCTACAACAATCAGATCAGAATGTTGGGGTTGGTCTTTAAAGTTGACATCATCTCCTTCCCAATCTTACGTATTGCTGATATATGCTGCCTAAATGTGTCTTATTACTTGTTAGATCTTTCTAAATGGAATAAAGGCTATAAATTCTATTTGCAAAAAAGAAACAAACAAGCTGCTAAAAGAATCATGGGAGTCCAATCTAAACCTTCAGAAATAAGGACCCACTTG